>JAEANM010014741.1:0-13872 GCA_017656035.1 Myanophis thanlyinensis
GATATGCCATATTGAGCATATAAAATAGATATAATTCCAGATTGTGTCTGAAAACACCTTTATGGTATCCACTTAAGAAGCTATAATATGCTTCTTAAGTGGATACCATAAAGGTGTTTTCAGACACAATCTAGGATTATATCTATGAATAGATATGGCAGATAAATGGTTCACATATCAGTTCCTATTGGAAAATCTAAAAAGGGAATCTAAAATCAAATAAAAAAACTATTCATAGTAGAAAGATATAGTTGTTGATGGTTTGCCCATGTAGTTATCTAAGATTCAAAATGGATGAAAAGTTTTACAGTATGGACCAAAGTAGGTAAGAATTTTAAATACAATTGTATACTGATGATGAACATGTAATTGCTAACATGTATAAACATTTGTTGACATTTTTAACAGAAGATAGAGAATGTATGATACATTAAGCTAAGAGAATTTTGGTTATAACATGTATAGGGATCAATGGGAAAATATGTTGTTAAAAGAGCTGAAATTTACATTGTATTATGATCTCAAAGATAATTTTTATAAAACAATGTATTGTTGGTACATTTTACCAGAGACATTGTCGAGAATGTATAATGGCACTTCAAATATATGTTGGAAATGTGAACAACATGAAGAGACAATTTATCATGCTTGGTGGACAAAAAGCTAAAAAATTGGATCCAAATACATACTTTGAAACAGAGGATTTTAAATATCAATATTGAATTAAAACCAGAACTTTTCCTTTTCGGAGTGAATAAATATAAAAAAGGCTATGGAAGATTATTTCAGTATAATAGTACTGAGATTACAGTATGCAGAAATAGAAAGATTTGACACTACCCAATTAGGAGTAATAGTTGATAAATTTGAGAGATTTTGCTGAAATTGAAAAATTGACTTCTTTGATTACAGAAAAGACATTATCTACATTTATTGCTCACTTAAAGTCTCTAATGCACTTTGTGGATAAAAATAAAAAAGTAAACTTGTCATGTGGTTTTGATGATTAGACATGATAATTATAGAAAGAAAAGAATATGATGTAATCTTAAGAGACAGAGATCAAAATATATTTGTACTTATAATTGCCACGAGGAATATTTATAATTATATTAGAATAATAAAGCTATTTCTTTATATCTTTTTCTATCTTTAACTTTTTATTCTTATAGTTTTTACTTTTTTTAAATTTCTTTCATCTTCTTTAAAAGTGTTAATTATCCACATATTGTATATATGTATAAAAGAGACAGTACAATGCTGAAATAAATTTACTCTAGTATCAAGAACAAGGGAAAATATGATTCTTATTGTATAACTAATCATCTGCAAAAATCATGAATTCAGTAACTTATTTAAATAATGTTTGCATTAAAAATGCCTTTTTATAAAGAGTGGTTATTTCAGTAAGTATGCTATATGAAAACCTCTTTGAATCAATGAAGTAAATCAGTTAATACCTTATTTTCCACTGTGATCTCCTTAATGGCTTCTGTTACTCCTGTAATACCTGTTGGAAATATTAATAGAGTCAGGATAATGGATAAACCCAATGCTAATTTATAAGTCCGTAAATACCTATCACTTTACAAACCAACCATTTTGATAGCAAACTTGACTCTGGATTTTCAAGGTTAATATACAGTATCTAATATATAGTATTTTTCATGAAGAATGCCAAAATGAAAATGCTTTCCATAGTTGCACACCTATATACTTTGGAGCACTTAAAACTTCTTGAGAGTGGTGGTCACAATGTCAATATAAGCTGAACATATAAGAGAAATGCTTAAGAAAAAAAAATCTAAATTACCTGCATTGTGAAATGTGTCCACCCATCCTCCATCTCCATCATCCTCTTCTATAATAGCTTCTAGCTCATCTGAATACTCCATCTGTTTACATCGCTTGTAGCATGGCACTGCATAAAAAGTATCTTGTATTCATTCATAGAATAATAGGAAATAAAATTCTACAACATTTTAGAACTGTGCTTTAAGTGCAACAGCATCTACTGTTGATAAATATATTTCATGTAGGTTACTACAGGCAGTTTCTGGGTTACAATCCTAATTGGACTGAAATTTCTGTCACTAAGTGAAATGGTCACCATCTAACATCATGTGACCATGCCACTTAACAGAAGCAGTAGACCATCTTCTGAAAAAGCTGTCCATGAATGATGGAGTCTTATACAACTATCATCAGGTTTCCAATAGTCCTTTATTAGGCTGTTTGGTGACACAGGGCTGGCAGACAAACTTCATAGCATCCTAGATGAAATTGATTACTGTTTATGGATCTTCTTCAGATGTGGTCAGTCAAGGTTGTGAGCAGTAAAAAAAAAGCTATTTAATTGAATATTCTACCTTGAGAGCAATAGCATACCTCCATTTATTGTAATCCAGCCAAATAAACAAAAAGCAAAGTATTGTCTAATGATGTTCAAAATATATTAATACCATGCTACCCAGAATTATGCAGTTATAAGAAATATTTGATGAGAAATTGGGATATAAAAGCACAAACCCAGACATACCATTTTTAGTAACCAAAAACTGCTTATCTGTTGGGAGGTAAGCCTTGACTTTTAATTCTTCTCCAGTAGCCCTTAAAATATAAACACAAACAATAATAATAGCAACAAAACAGCAAATTATTTCTTGCTCAGAACCATTAAGTTTCTGCTGAAGTTGATATAAACACAGTGCAAACAGTTTTAAAAAATAGTTTGCCTTGGTAAATGAAAGTGACTATAACCCTAGAGCATGGATGTCAAACTTGCAGCGTCACATCGCCCTCACATGACATTTCACATTTTTCCATTTGCAGAGCTGGGGTGGGCGTGGCCTACATATGACACATTTGGCCGACATGCCTCCAGTTTGATACCCCTGCCCTAGGGTCTAACTAACAGATAACTGCAGTTTCATAGTTGTGAATCTCAGTCTGAATTTCTACATTACACCAATATTTTCAAAATGTTATTAAATGAAAAATAAATCTGGAGTATGTATGAAAGGAAACTAAAGCATTATGAATTTGGAGTCAGAACAATTGTAATTATGTGGCCTTTTTGACTTATTTTTATAATCCTAAATAAAATAAAGCTATAAAAACATGATAACCACACAGGTAAGGAACCAAAAGCCAGATTTAATTCTACCAAAGGAGGAGATATATTAGAATGCAGATGATTCTTCCTCTCTGTTAACTCACAACTTGCTGTATAAAATACATGCATCTTCATATAGTGAACATAGCTAAATGCTCTTAAGCAGATTCTGCAGAATTTTACCTACCATTGCCAAGTAGGACAGTGGTGAACTAAATGATCTCCAGCTGCTATGAACTGCCAAAACAAAATAGCAAATGTATATATATATATTTATATACACTAATTTTATCAATCTTATTATGATGAATTGTACCTATGCAGACAAAACATCAAGTCACACCCACTTCATTCATTTGTTCAATTCATAAACAATAGCTCTTACAGCAATTCCTAAAGATGAACAAATGAAAATAATTTGTCCAGTTTGTGCTAATAAATTATAAAATTACCTACCCATTTTACATACACATACTTTTCTTCACAAAATGATCATATCCCAGATTTTTTAAAGCTCTGGGATATAATTATAATAAATAATGATTTATTATCAATATAATTAATATAATAATTAAAGCATTAATTAGATCATTGAAATATATTAAAAGTTAAAAGGTCTACGAAAATTATAGAGACCTCTGTCTGGACCCTAAGAAACAAAAGATAAAATATAAGATACCTGAAGAGCCTCTCTGGAAGTTGTACCTGAGATAAGAATAAGTCTGGTAGATCATAATTCAATTGGCCTCTACATATTTAAGAGCCAGTATCTGGTTAAAAAAGCGATCCTTCAGATCAGAAATGGGACACCAATTGACCATATCCAACATTTATTTCAATGTGTTTCTTATTTGACCAGCCCTCATTTAACCTTCACACAGATAAGTCATAAAAATTATAAAACATATTTTACATCTAAATTATATAGGATTGTGTTGCTCATGTAATAATTCTAATGATTAGGCAGATTTAGATCTTACTTTTCATGAAATAATGGTAATTAGTATATTGAAGATAAAACTACACTTTAGTGATTTCTCCTTTTGATTCCAAGTACATATTTTGGGCTGTGAGAACTAACTTGCGACATCAGACTTAATTATTTGTCCTCAAATCCCCTTTGTCAGCAGTTATGAGAAAAAAGGGTTCCTTAACAAACAAGTTTTTTTTTTTAACTACAGAGAGAAAGAAGAATTATTTTATTTAGCCTTCCTTCCCAATTGTGCCATATATTTTTCAGTGTAAAAAGTTGCACACTAATTAATGTTTAATAAATCTGTTGAAACACATCTTGGGCTACTGTAAGTTCTTACAGTACTTAAGTAACTTTTGGCCTGATACCATAAAGCTTTCAAACAGATTTTTGTCTCTTTCCTTCCGTACAAGTTGTCCAGTAATTCCAAATAGCTGGTAGCATTATTTTAAAAAATAGCCCTTAAGCTTTTCACCAACAGAATCCCCAAGGAAGGATATAGAAATAAAATCTTCAAGTAAACCTCAACAATTTGTTATTTCATTAAGAATAATGAAATAAAATTGTCATGATAACAATAGAAAAATAATTGGCAGCTGCTTTTTCCAATATGGTTTTCCAACTTTGTTTAGCCAACTACCTTAAAACTTTCTGGAAGTATCTACACAGGTTACATTGTAGGCCCATATAAACCATAAGGCCCATATAAACCAGAAACAGGCCTATTATCTACATTAGCTGTAAATCTTAGATGTTAGGTAATATGTCATGATAGACACAATAGGAAATAGCAAATCCTGGCACAGGAATTTCATTTTATTGTGTTTCAAGATTTACTTCAACAAATAAGTAAATGATTATATACATACCTCCTCAGGAGTGATAACTCCAGTTTCTTTAAACTTTGATTCCTAAAGAAAAAAAGATGTGTGTAAACATTTAAAATTAAAGGCCTTAAGATAATGAAAAGAAAATTATAATGCTTTTAACCTGTACTCATTCTATGTGGCCAAATATTTCCTTAGTTTAATCTTGTAGCAGTCTTTACTTTGAAAACTTTCCCAATAACCTTTTCTACAATAGAATACAGAACAAGAGATTATCCAAGCATACTTGAACCACAGAAATCAATTAGCTTTTTGTCTAAGACCGCAGGCAGATGCCAGCAATCACTGCTTTTATTGCTTATATAACATTTATATTAATGAAAAATAGATATGACAATTTAAGTTTTTTCACAATGAGAGGGTACTACTTTTATATAAAAAACACTCACCAAGCTTTACTACTGTTTATGCTAACTATCTGTATTTCTTGAAATTTTAGTTCAGAAGATTAGACATTTCATATAGTGTCAGAATCACAATATTTTAACTTTCAAGGCAAAAATATCTGCTTTCTTGTAGTGTTACATAATGAATCGCTGAAAATGCACCATGCCAAAAAAGTGACATTTGATTTTAATGACAGGGCAAATAGATAAGCAAAATTAAAAGATAACTAACATTTAGAAATTACTGATTTTTAAAGAGCCTTGTTGGAAAGCATGTTAATTTTATTATTTTATATTACTCCAAAGAACAATTTCATATTACAAAAGAGTTATTTATTTTTCAAATAACAATATGGTAAAAGATTCTAGAGATACGTTTGACAGAGAAGAAAAATCTGTGAACAACCATTTGTTGCTGAACTACAATTTTCAAATTTCTTACAGTTGGCCATCTAGACCTGACCGAATGAGTTTTAAGTTCATTAACATCTGGAAGGCACCAAATCCCGAAGTTTGTGAGAAAGTTAAAAGGTAAATTTTTGGCGTTAATGTTTCAAATTTATTCAATTTGTCTCTGAGGCAACCAAAAGAATAACAGCAATTAGCAACAATATACAGCAATACAATAAAACACCCACAAAAAAAGTTAAGATCCTAATGAAAAACTACAATACAGAGCTGTACACTATACAATTATGATACCTCAGTCATTTTTAATCCTCTCCACTGAAATAATTCCATTTTTAACTATTTCAGAATATCAGGAATGTGGAGATCATTCCTGATATACAGCAAGAAACTGTTCCATAGAGTGAGTGTTGCTACCAAAATAAAAATAGCCTGTTTTTCACATTAATAGTGTGTGTATTGGGTTTGTTTATGTGCATTAAAGATTTCTCCTGAGACACAAATGCCAGGCAGGTTGATTTTGGCTGGAAATGTTTTTATATTTTAAGTTCCACTTTGTTTTGTTAAAATATTGAAATATTGTACTTTGATATCTTATCTACCCACTGTACAAGAATCATTTTAATGTAAATATCCATGAATTATTAATATATTCAAATAATCCCCTTAACTTTATTTATTCCCTTGTAATTTTGGCCCATATCTGAAGAAACCTAAGATGAAAGCATAAATAAGGAGTTTGACACAAGAACGGGTAGATAACATTGCATGTGCTCACACAATCATGCCACATGCTCACTCCAGAAATATGCATCTTTCCCCATTATTGTATCTTGTGACACAATCCTGTGATGCCAGCAACGCCTTTAGAGATTTCTGAACCAGAGAAAATGTTCAAATCCTTTATTTTTCAGCAGAAAATGCACATTTTAGTTTGGGCAGCATATGCATTTGCCTATCAGACTCACTTTTGCAGCCATTAGTTTTCTTTTCCCTAGATATAATACTAGGATCTGGATTATACAGATATAATACAATTATAACTGTATAATACAGATCCTAGTATTATATCTAGGATACAGATATACCTATATTATTATATTAATATTATATTAATATTATTACTGATCTTTAGACACCAGTGTAGTTTGGAAAAAGTAGCAAGACCCTTGCACTATTACAAAGTGTGTGAGACAGAGAGAGAGAAACACTCAGACATAAGGAACTAGGGTTCCTTTGGGCCACAGAATCCCAGATGCTCCTGGACTCCAAGTCTAGTTCTCATTATTTTTTCCAAAGTGGCTACATTAGAATTCCCATTTTTTTTTATTTCGTATTTTTTTCAATCGCCTGAAATTCTGAAAACCGTCGTCCATCAACAGCCGGAAGACCACCAATTTCACCACCAAGAATTCAAAAAGTTTGAGTGTTCTTCCCCACTGACAGAAGAAGCATCTTTCCAAAAGCTAGCAGCAGTCTTCAGATCCACGCAATATATACTGTTATTTCTGACCCCTTTCCAAGCCTACGAAGGGACGGCACGATTGAGACAAAAAGTTTGGGAGCAGTGAAACCGACTGTTCCCCTTTTTCTTCCTCCCTTGCAAAATCTTAACGCGTTTCCAAACTACCGCTGTCCAACAAGTCTATCCAATTCCCACAATCGGCCCAGGAATGATGGGCTCCTAGGTCCAAGTCGAAGAGGGGCCATCAGGTAATAATAGAGATGTTCGCTGCCTGAGGCTCCTCCCCTCCCCATTTTGTGCCCGGTAGGCGGGGCCTCACCTTTAACACAGGTGTGAGGTATTCGGCCACCTCCAGCGCCTTTCCCTTCACCGTGTTGATGACGCTCTGCATGGTGCCTTGCTCTCCAGGGGGGACAGAAGAGGGGAAAGTACCTGTCACCCACAGCCGAGAGCCGCAAATTCAACTGCGCCGTCGCTCTTCCCTTCTTTAGCCTTTCCTTCCGGGAGCTGAGAGCCACCAAGCGCTCCCCTCCTCCCCGCCCACTACCTTCAATGGGGGGGGGGACACACGACGTGAGGGGGGGTGGGAAAGCAAGGAATCACGTGCGTTCCCTTGACACGTGACCTGCTAGGTTCCCGTCCTGCCCCTTTTTTCCTCCCGGCGGGAGCCGCAGAACCTGCGCCTGCGTGGAAATAGAGAGCTGAGTTGGGGAGGGCTGAGTCGCGTCACCCGTAGATCTACGTCATTTGTACTTTGTTTACTTGGGCTTGTGCGTCACGCATCCCCAGGGTAGCGATTCTAGATTGACGCACGTGTTGTTGCAAAGCTGTCAGTTCGTGCTTTTTCAAAGGGTACCAAGAACAGCCCTCGACGGCACTCCTTGCCACTTTTCGAAAGCATTTAAAACGTGGTACGTTTTCTTAGCTCTATGGATGCCTCGTTTCAGTCGAGCCACTGCGCATGCTTCTCCGCCAGGTGCATGACGGGAGAAAGGAGGCGGCTGAGAAATGCCGGCTCGCCTTCTCAAACTCTGCGCGTGCGTGCCTGAGCGGCAGGTAGACTAAAGGCAGAGGGGGCGGGGGCGATGCTCGGAGAGGATCTGCAACCGTCAGGTAACCGAAGCCTTTGGCGGTGGGCTTAGGCAGGTGGGATCGAGCGCTGCTCCCATGTGGCATAATTAAAAAAAAAACTTGCTCTGTTTTGGGGGGGAGGAATTGCAGCTCCATCAAGCTCCACCGTTTGATTCTCGCTCAGTTGTATGGGCTTCAGAGTCCTAAGTCAGGAAAAAGACGGGCTTTTAAACCATTGCATGTGGCGGACACGGGGTGGCTTCCAGTTGTGTCAGATTTCAGCCTCTATTACTTCCACCAGGGGTAGTAGACAACTCTACATCTGGAAGGCAAAAAATTCGTGCAGGATGGTTTACAGCAGCTAATCTGTTCACACATAGTAAACCATCGTTTGATTAACTATCATTTGTTCTTTTGTCGATTAATTTACATTTCACTTGGTTTTCGTCGTCCATATGCTAAGGTGGGGGGGCTATGTAGCTAGCTGTCTTTATTGAATAAACTAAATGTATCCGACAATCCACTGTTAGAAATATTGTTAGGTGTGATGGCTTGGTATTCTCAATACAAATATAGCACTTCATTCATAACCATATTTGCAAAGCACTGTGGTACAACTAGGCTATCCCATGCCTCTTAACTGCCCCCTTCATGTTGGTTCTTAAACCTTTGGCTGCTGCTTTTTAGACAGTCTCAAGGAATTTACACCCTGAATATAAATTGACACTGAACCTAAATTATTACCTACTATTAATTATAGGGCAATACCTGATAATTATCCAATGTCATTAAAAATACTGAAATTATACAACAATATATACTGGGTACACAATTAACTAGAATAAGTCTAACTTGTTGCTTGTACCGGTAGATTCTAGGAGATTAAAATTTACAATATCTTTAGACTTTATAAAACATTTCAGTTTGCATCTTTCTTGCAGTACATTACAATATGTTGAATTTAATATTTTCAAATGTATAAGTGAATTTTCACATAGCTTTAACTGAATTGGCTAGATCTTCCATTTAATGTTTGGGGTAATGTTAAATGTTATTAAAATGAATATTACCTCAAGATTTTATTTATATTTCATATTTCTTAACTACCTATCTCCCTTGGATGGATGGATGGATGGATGGATGTCCGTCCGTCCATCCTGCCAGTTGGGTCAGTCACTCTCTCTCAACCTGGTCCTCCTCACAGACTTGTTGTTTTGGGGAAAATAGGAGGCATGCATGCATTCATTTTAGAAGCACTGAGACACTTCCAAGTTGAAAGGATTAGCTTGTGATATCACCTGTGTCCATGGGACACCCTGTTGGAGGTTTATTTCATGTCTCTCTTGATGTGTCCACCAAAGTGGTACCTATCTATCAACTTGCAATTATACGCTTTCGAACTGCTAGGTCAACAGAATCTGGAGGGAATGATGGGAGTTTGTCCTGTCACTTGCAGCACTTGGGTCTCAAACGTGAGCCACCATGCTCCTTAATAGGAGGTAGAAGGAGTGTTGTATGTGTTCAATGCCTTGATTTACTTACAGAGTGATAAAGGTGGGATAAAAATCACAGGAAGGAAGGAAGGAAGGGAGGGAGGGAGGGAAGAAAAAAAAAAAAGACAAATTCCAATGTTAATTCCTATTAGATATTTCACACAGATGAGTTAACAAAAAGATTTATATGGTAGGCTAAAGCCCCTAGAATACTTCTGGCTATATTGTGACTTCCTTACAAGGATTTGATTTTATTTATCAAATTTTGACACTGCCCATCTTGCTACCCAAGTGACTCTGGGCTGTGCACAGATTTCCAAAGCTGCTTCATTTTTTCTGATGTGAAGCCAAGCCAATTTATCTTTCATATTTCTTAACTACCTATCTTAGCTTTGTCTTGAACCTAACATTCTTCAGTTTTTGTTCTTTCATGTTCTATAAATGATTTGCAGCTGATTTTAATGATTTATTTTGGCTTTCAATCTAGTCTACGACTTTAGGATTGAATATGATAGTAGCTTTAGCCTAAAAGATGTTCATGTTATATTATGAGACTATTTTCTGTTACAGTTATTTTCCTGTTTGGACACATTTGAAGAGCAATTTGAAATTTGAAAAAAGAGCAATTTGAAATCTTGGGAGGTTTTAGGCTCGAGGGATCTTCATTTCTTCCTCTGAAAGCTGCTAGGCTATTAAATAGTGAGCAGTTATATTTTAATCCAAAATGAGATGAGAAATCAATGCTGTGGTATAATCAATCAATCAGAATAGAGCTGGAAGGAACCTCAAAGGTCTTCTAGTCTAACCCCCTGTTCAAGCAGGAGACCCTATACCACAACTTTTGATAGCAAGCTGTTCCACTGGTTAATTGTTCTCACTCTTAGGAAGTTTCTCCTTAATTCCAGATTGCTTCTCTCCTTGATTAGTTTCCATCTATTGCTTCTTGTCCTACTCTCTGGTGCTTTGAAAAATAAATTGACCCCCTCCTCTTTGTGGCAACCTCTTAAATACTGGAATCATGCAAGTCTGAATGCACTCTCCCCTCACTCCTGTCCCTTTATCTTTGTGAGAACTAAAGAGGGTCTTGTCTAAAACACTCAGATTGTAGATCTGGCCTGGATTTAAGTTTCTTTTACCTGACCCTTGTCTTGGTTGTAGTTATTCCTTCTGCCTATTGCATTGATAAACTCTTCCTCAAAAGCAAAACAAGACCTGTTATTGTCACTCAAGATATTTAAGGTATAAATAAGATTTTCCAGCTCTGTCTCAAAATCCTGGTAGAAAAGTTAGCTTCTCCAAACAATGAATAGTTGAGCATTTGTATCATTTACTTTAGAATGAAACAAGCAAAAAGATAGAACTGAAAAATATTTTTTTCTGTGAGATTATTTTAGCATATTTAAATATGATGCATGGTGAAATCAATACTTAATTTCCTTTTTTAAGACTAATATTCTGCTCCACTATTGTGGAAAGTGATACCTACAATTGATAATAAATTTCAGGACAATATTATGGTGTGCTCAGTTGGTTCAACTGAAATGTGTTATTCAGTAAAGACTAAATATAAGAGGCATCAAGATCAGGGAACATTTTTATTAATTTTATGTTGCTAGTGCTATATTTAAAAGGTTTACTAAAATAGTACTCAAGTTTACCATAAAGGCCAGTACATTTATGTTCAGTGCCTCAGACAGACATGCATTACCAAACTCGCTTTTGTGCAGTAAGTAATAAATATTAAGTAATAAATGTTATTTTAAAGAGCGTACCTGATACAGTGTTTTGCTTTGTGGTTCAAAGTGCACTGACAACACAGCAACAGCATGGATTCCAAATGTTGCAGTCAGTCTGCTCGATGGTCCAAATCAGCCATTTATACACTGCTCCTAGGAGGAACCTTTGTTACATTGGGTTCAAGTCGTATCCTTTTGATGAAATACTCTGCCAATGAAGGTATGTTGGAATACTTGTTTCTGTATAGATACTAGCAGAATTTGTTGGCATGCTCTTTGCCGGTCTGTGACATGAAGTTAAAATAATTAGGTTTTGTAAAGAGTCTTGATTGCTTTTCAGAATTGCTTTTCAATATGAATTTAGTTCCCAGAGCCATTTTAGAAAAGAACGCATCTTTCATAGAAACACTTTTTACAAAACATAGAAACATAGACATCAAATACAGCATTGAAGCACTTTCGGTTAGCGATCTAACCAAAAGTGAAAAAGCATACAGTACTACACAGTTAGGACCAGAACACTAATTTATAGTACAAAGAAGCATCAACTTTGAATCTTACTCCCTGAACCCCCTTATTCACCAATCAATCAGAATAGAACTGGAAGGGACTTTGGAGGTCTTCTAATCCAACTCTCTGCTCAAGCAGGAAAACCCTATATCATTTCAGACAGGTCACTGGAAATAAAAAAAAAAAAGTGGAGGTTTTCTTAAATCTTGTTGAATGTACATTTCTGCATTGGCTGCCTATTGTATTTTTACTTCATTTAAAGTTAATATATGCAGTATTCATGTGACTTCTCTAAATATTTTTCAGATAATAAGTATGATTATCTTCCTGCAACTGTGAATGTGTGCTCAGAATTAGTTAAGCTTGTACTTTGTTTGATAATGGCTCTCTGGATAATCAGAAAAGGTAAGCTGTTAGAACTAAATTGTTACGATATTTAGGTTTGAAGGATAAAGTATGTAATTTTTAGGGAGGATATCTTTGGGGAGGCTGGAAATCAACAAAAAATAAAGGGGAGGTAAAGTATATCATGAATTATCTCTGGAAAAATGAAATGAAGAACAGGAACAATACCGTAATTAAGTTGGAGAAATTAAAAAGCATATATTGAATATTGTACTGTATTCTATTGTAAAAGAATCACATTAATGAATTTAGTTACAGAAGTAACATAAATCCCAAATTCTGCAGATGGTTGAGGTAACCTGTATAGAATTTGAGATACTAAATTAAAATTAAAATGTTGCTTAAAAATGTCTGGTATAGGTATATGAATATATATTTAGTGCTTAGTGTTTTCATTCATAGATGTTGATTTTTAAATTTAAAATGTTAGAGGATTAAACTATATTTAAATTATTAAGAAAAGTAATTTTAAAAATTAAAGAAAAGAAAGGTTATTGGAATAGAGTGTGTTTAAAGCAGCCTTCCACTTTACTACACAAGATGATTTAACACATATGTAAATATGTTTAAGTTACAGAGAAAAATTTGATCAGTGATCAGAGATCAAAATTTCAAATTTGAATATCTTTCAAAATCTTTCTAAGAAAGCCTGGTAAACTTTCATATCTGTGTTTAATAAGGAAGCTTCCAACTATGAATTTCTTACAGAGTCTGTCTATAGTGCTTTGTTCTTTTTAAAACCAACAATAATCATATGAGCTGAGGATAGTGTACATATGTATGGATAATTAAATACATTGAACTATTTTTCTTCTTTTTCTTTTTAGGAGGATATTCCCATAGTGGATTTGGCTGCAGCTCTTGGAGGCAATTGTATAGTTACATAAAGTGGTCAATTCCAGCTTTTCTTTATTTTTTAGATAATCTGATTGTCTTCTATGTGTTGTCCTATCTTGAACCAGTAAGTATCACTTCAGAAATGTAGAATGGGCTCTATGTGTTCTAATGGAAAGAGAATATCTCTTTATCATCTTAAGTGCTTATATCAAATTTTAGTCATTTTAGGAGATTATAGGTAGGAGAGCTTCCTCACCTTTTTTTCCTTAAGAATAATATTTCAGTAGTTGAGTTGATATTTTAAAGATGTTATCTTCAGTATGAGCTATCATATAAGCAGAACACACATTTCACGGGCTAGATGACTGTATTCAATTCTTACGTTTGGTCAGTGCTTTCATAAATCTTTCAGACAAGAAATTTGTATTGTAAAGTGTTTTCAAATATTTGTACATACATACATTTATTTATTATTTATTTATTTTATTTATTACAGAATTTATATACCACCCCCCTCCCGAAGGACTCGGGGCGGTGTACAGCCAATCTAAAAACCGAACATATAAAAGTTAAAATACAATTAAGA
>JAEANM010014742.1:0-13872 GCA_017656035.1 Myanophis thanlyinensis
GGCAATAAAGATTAGGCTAGAAACAACTGCCTTATTTACAGGATTAACCCTGTAAAATTAATCTTTACAGGATTAACTCTGTAAAGTGGAAAAAAACAAAAGGAAATTTCTTCTAATAACTGGTTCTCCGAACTGCTTATAATTGTTACCACTAGTTCTATAGAACCGGTGCGAATTGGCTGAATTTCACCTCTGAATTTAGGGCTACTTTTTAAAAATGCACAATATGCATTTAAATGATGCAATGTTGATAGTTTTTCTTTTTTCCATTGTTTTTTGGAAAGATCCTTCCTTATCATTGTCATTTTCTGGGTATTTGAGCCTAGTTTAGGTATACTTGACAAAATAGTCACATATTTTTAATTTCTAAGAATTCCAATTATTAGAAATAAATATAATGCTAGAGAATTAAAATTGTCTTTGTAGCATTCTAATATTCTTTTAAAAAAATTTAATTAAAAACAATGTCAGGAAAAGAAACCATGTGAGTTTTAAGAGGCACAATTATGTATTCATTGCATACTGTTCCCTCTATTCAAAATGAGGGCTTTTAAATGCAAATGTGTTTTCACACAGTACAAATAATAACTAATTATATATAAATTGATTTAAACTCTTATCATTTTCATCTAAACATGCATTTTTGTTCATATTTCCTCTTGTAATTATCATGCTTTTACCAAGACCTTGATCATAAAACTTTGAAGAACTTTGCAGTGCAATCCAAAAGATAATAAATAGACTCTGTTCTGATCTACTTAAAACTGCAGTCTTCTCTCAAGCCGACCCTAGAACTTAAGTGCAGAGTTTCTTTGAGGAGCTAATTGTATTGGCTGTTCTTGCCTTTGGATTCTGTTTGGCTTGCTCAATTAGTTTATCAAGAATTCTCTCTCCATGGACCTTTTCTATTTAAAGGGACTTAATGATAGAACAATGAGCAAATCCACAGGGAAGAAACACACAAATGCCCCTATAAGAGCTACTCAGGCAGCTGAGCAATTTCCAATTTCAGTCAGACTGCAGTTCATGAATATTCAGCCACCAGTTCCTTGCTCCTTGGTGGCCTATCCTACTCTGCATGGCCATTTCATAATGCTTTTCTCACTAAGAGCACCATGATAAACATTCAAATATATGCCATGACCCTATTTTTAGATCTAGAAGGAAAGCCTCCCTTCTGTGATTTTCAAGAAATATTGTCCAACAGCTTTGTAATAATGTTTTCTTATAAGAGTTTTAGACTGTGCTTCCATTTTCCTTGCTAATTACAGAAGCTTCACTTTCTCCATAGCATACTTCTTAACAATCAGTGCTATGTCTAGATAGGCATATGTTTGAAGGAAATCTTTTAAGAAACAGCAATTGTATGTTGTTTGAGAACACCTTCATAGAAATAAAAAAAAACCTGACTGACAATGCCAGTTTGAAAGTTGGGAAGATTTCTCTTTATTTGTAGTTTAATAAAATTTTGCATGGAAGAGCTAAGTAGCCTCATAGAAATTCCTTTTAATATTAGAGCTACTATGGCTTCATGAAAAAAATACCAAAACTCTAATTTACTATTATGCAATGGTACTATTTATTATTAATCTTTAATAAAATCCAAATTTCAATATATTTGAAATATATTATTCCAAATCTAAAATTTTGGGAAAGGACTGTTTTTCCCAATCTAGGAATGGATATTGATGGATAAAATCTGAAAAAACAAACTACATTATTAATTAAAATTAATAAAAAAAGTTATTAAGTTTTAGAAAATAGTGTGTTTTAAAGATAGGTTCTTTTTTTAGTAAACCTATGTTTGCATTTCCCTAATATGGAATAATCCCTAATATTTAACAATTCAAGGTTACTTTAATTTTATGTTCATCATTTTCTATCTTGGGACAGAATAAAATAAAATAAATTTTCAGATTATTTTTATTTTTTTCTTTCTATCATTTCTAATTTGAAATTTGAATATGTTTCTTCTTTTGCCAGTAACCGTTTCTGTATTTCCAGAATAATATTTATTTCAAGAAATTGTTTTTCAAATGTCCACACCATTTTGCATTATTCAAAATCAAATATCTTGTTGCAGATAATAGGTAGATAAAAATATAGATATTTTTTAAAATGACAATTATTCTTATAAATATTGATTTTTCATAACTTCTTTATGGCATCTTGGTGATATATTGTATTTGTGTTAAACATTAGTTTTGTTTAGAGCAGGGCTGACAAACTCAATTTCATTGATGGCCGCATCAGGGTTGTGTTTGACCTTGGGGGGCTAGGTTGGGTGTGACTGAGGTGGGCATGGTCAGGGTGGGCATGGTCAGTTTGACATCACCCTTGACATCACCCCTGCCAGCAGTGACCTGACCATTCTGCAACCAAAAACAGGCTCCTGAGCTCCATTGCCTCCATGGCCTCCTGCAACCCTCTGCCAGTGAAAACAGAGCTCGGGAAGACCATGCACGGGCCTTCCAAACTCCATTTTCATGGACAGTGGATTGCAGGAGGCCATGGCAGCCAAAAACTAAGCTTGGGAGACTGTTTTCACTGGCAGAGACACCGCTGGCCAGTCCTTTGCTGTTTCCAGGGTGGCCCTGCATGTCAGATCTAAGTACCCTATGGGCTAGATCTGGATCTTTAACACCCCTGGTTTAGAGGAACAAAACTTGATCTTTCCATCTTTCTAGAGTCCCCTTAACTATCAACCCACAAATTGCTGCTATATTACAATAACAGTTTAATAGAAAAGAAAAGGGATTCAATTCATGTTCATTTAATTGATTTGTTTTAATTCAAATTAAAATGTAATCAAATAAAATTTTTGCTCCACTATTCCTTTTGGAACAAGGATGCTGGCATCTCACTGTGAAGGAAATGAAGTTCAACCACTCCCTTCTATAATAGCACAGAATTAATAGCTGTTATTTCAGCAATTATAAATTGTCCTTTGTATCAATTATAAGTAAGCACACTTGCAGACAGTATTTGTTCAGTTCCTGACATTTCCAATTCAAAATGTTGTGCAGTAGAATGAAGAAGAAAGATTCATAATACTAAATTTTTAGACTGAATTGAGAAATGTAACAATTGCTTTGGTCTATGCTCCAGTAAAGCAAAATTGTCTGTAATATGTTTCCAACTTCTTACTGAAATGGCTAAAGAATATATTTTATGATTTATGAATATGGATGGGGTTTTCTCTTTTTTTCCAAGACAAGTTGTTTACTTCAAAAAGAAATGTTAGCATTCTCCCTTTAAAAGTATTAGACTATTTGTCATCACTTTCGAATACTTGGAGAGCTAAGTATCTTTTAGGAAAAGAGTATACTTTTTATTATCCAACAAATTCTATAGTAGACATGTGCTAAATGTTTAATTGGTATCTAAACTTTGAAGAATATTGACCAACTGCATTTCAGTTTAAACCTCAACAGAGATATGACAATTTTGACTAAAATAGATATTAAATATTGTATTATAATATAAATTTCTAATTTGGATTAATTTGTATTATATTTTAGATGCGTTTTGGTGTCTGATTTTTATTTACTTCTCTCTTATATTTAAAATATTATTTTAAAATGATTGTATGTATTTATTGTATAAATATATGTAAATACACTGTATATATTTAAAAAGTAATAGCATAACAGATATCATAGCAGGTGACTCCAAAGAGTCACTCCAAATAAGGCAGCCAATAATGGTAACAGATTGACCAAAGTTATGGCAGTTTCCCAGGATCTTTTAAAATGCTGAATGATTTTTAACAGGGTTTATTAACAAATGGACTCATGCATTTATTCCAATTTCATTTTTTTATGCTTTTAGTTCCTTCTTTTAGTGTTCTCTCAATGGAATCACTAAGATTGTGATAGCATGGTTCAGATATACTGCATATTTCTGGAAAATATCTCCAGCGATAGATTATTTGAAGATTAATGTTCGGGTTCTAGTTAGGAAAATCCTGCTGCAGTTTTTTTAAAAATTAGGTTATATTACATGATGGTATTAAATTATTATATACAGAATTAATTCTATACTTACATATACATAAAGAAAGGATTTAGATACAGATATAATCATTCACTTCCAGTCCTCTTAATATTTAGAGTCTGAAAATGTTTGTCAAAGGTTTTGATTTACAGATTAAATAGCTGAAAATTCGATAGTTCATAACACTTAAAGTCATTGATTGCATTGTTTCATTCTGCATTATCTGCAAAAAGCTTCCTTATATATTTCATCTAATTTAATATTACCTTCAAATGTGACTCATGATAGTATTTTGACTGCATTTCATTGCTGCTGTCCTTCTCAATGGCAGATATGAGAAAGTTTCATCATGCATTAAATCTATTCTAGATAATGAAGAAACTAAATACAGCCAAGCTGCTAGCCTCCTTCTGTATTTTATGACACATCTATGATTTCTGGTTCTAGTGTATGGAAGAAACACAAACTAAGTACCTCATGATGATAACATTATTATTTAAATGATCTGCAAGAAATTTTAATAGTTTATTTTGAACATTCTTCCCTCAGGATTTTATCCTACTTTGGAATGCAGCAGGTTACATTATTCTGTGAACTGCTATGCTATCCTTTTATAACATGGGTATCAAATTCATGGCATCATGTTGCCATCACGTGATATTTCATGATGTTCTTTCTCTTCGAGAAGATGGAGTGAGTGTGGCCTGCGCGTGAAGCATCCAGCCCACGAGCTGCCAGTTTGACACCCCTGTTTTACAACATTCACAATTCTATGAAGTAATACACTGAAACTAAAATAGCATCTTCCCTTTCCTATAACCAGTATTTAGAGACATATTATCCATCCTAAAGGTCACATTGAAACTTCAAGACCATATAAATTGGTGATCACACTGCATCTTCTGATAACAAATTCCACTAGTTAATTACACATTGAATGAAGAACTGGTTTTTTTAAAACAGTCTTTTTCTTACTTGCTTACTTATGTGGTTCTTAGTCCTAGTATTTTAAAAGGGGGAGGGAACCCTTTTTCATTTTTTCCATGCCAGTGGAATGTGTTTATTACCTTAATTCTATCTTACTCAATAACTTTTTTTTTCCAAACTAAAGAAGCACAAACATTTTAATCTTTTCTCACAGGAAGATGTTCAAGTCTCTAATGAGTTTGGTTGCCCTCTTCTAATTTTCCAGCTACCTTATATCCTTATTCAAGTGTGATGACCAGAACTGTACTATTTCAAATATTAACATACTTTTATTTCTTAATATACCTATCTTCAATGATAACTTGTGTGAACTTTGTCTTTTTATACAGCCATTCAGAATCAACAACTTTAATACTGTCCACTCTGAATTTCAGATCATTTTCCTGGTTGATACAGAGAGCTCAAAATCCATTAATGTGAGAGTGGAGTTAGAGAATTCAGTCCTAATGCATATTGCTTTATATTTATTTAAATGTAATTGCATTTTCTATTTGCTTGACCCCAGTGTGAACAGAGCCTTCAAGATCCCATCACAATTTTAGTTTATATTGACCTTAATTGTTTAGTAACTTCTGCAAATCTGGCTAAATGACTATTAGTCCAAGTAAGATTGTTCATGAATAAATAGAGAAGAACTTATCCCAACAGAGTTTTAAATGACCCAGTTTCTTTTTGTCTATTGAGAAAACTTCTCATTTATTCCTACTGTTTGATATCTACAGTTAATATTCTATAAAATGATAGCTCTTCTCATTCTATTACTATTTTTTAAAAAAGTATATCATTGGATCACCTCATATATATGGGGATCTTTAAATCTTAAAAGGTTCCTAGCACAACTACCAGCTCTTTTTATAAGCATCATAAATATTCACTATTAATTAATTAAGAATTTCTGAATATACCTATAATCCACACACACAGTTTTAATGAAATAACTAAAGAAACCCTGAGTAATTTGCATTTCTGCTTACATATGACATCTTTCAAGCTTAGACAAAGAGAGGAGAATAATTTAACTTTCAAAGAAATAAATTGAAAAGGTTGATTTATTAACACTTTACAGAAAACGTTGACTATTTTTGGGAGAAGTACTCAGTGGTAAATTTATATCTACTGGTAAGTCTATATCCATGAGATTATAGTATGAGAAGAGTTGCACTTTTTAAAGTTATATTATTCCATTTTATTTTCTGCCTTTTCTATGGCTTTTTTTTGTTGTTGTTGGAAGAAAATAATTTTAGATGTAGTTTCATTGGAAAATATAGACTGAGTCTTTCTCAATTTTATTCTCAGGCTAAGTGCCCTTAACATTTCACTAGTATACTGTCATAGGTCATTGCTAATAACCACATTGAGAAGCAGATCTGAAGTAAGTTTATTAAAAGTTTCAATGTAAAATGGAAATCACATGGAAAAACAGAAGGCAGACTAAATAAGTAATTGAAATTTGCATATTATTGGGAGGTGTGTGTCATAAAGAGGTTGCTTCTAATGAGATTTATTGCATAGGGAAAACATGTTTTGTATGCTGATTCAGTTAGTTTTAAAACTTGCAGTACTGTACCAGAGATGCTGATGTACTGCAATTTTGCTTCACAGCTAGTACATTCATGCAGTGTGTACAGCCTGAATGCATTTAGCTCAAATGAAAACATGATGTGGGTGTATGCCTCTAAAGAGATAACAGAGATTCTGGATCTAAGGAAATGACCATGTAACATAACCATTATTTATTCTTACGTCAGATAACCAAATGTGGGGTGAGTTAATGGGATTTTCTCCAATAGTTCACAACTGATAGTTATGAATCCAAAGAGTTGGATTCTTAAAAAGTAAAATAGACTTTAACCTAATTATTCAAGAACTTGAAATGTGGTGTTTCTGTTTTAGCTTCTTTTTCATCAAAAATATTATTGGGATAACTGCAAGTTGCTTCCCATTATAAACATTTACACAAAAAAAATTCAGTTTATGAATCTTGGAAATTAAAATAACAGAAAAGTTGGTTAATATTGTACACTGAGAGAAAATAGATTTTGAAATACCTTAATGTATGTTTCAAATTGAATAGTTCCATCATTGAAGAAGAAGAAAAAAATCATACATTCTTATTTATTGATTTAGCAAACTTATATAGCTACCCATCTCATTAAATGTGATTCTAGGTGGCAAACAACTAATAAACAATTAAAAACAATACAACAACCATTACAAACAATTATTATAAATAAAAATGAAGACTGAGGGAAAATCTGTCAGGCTCCCCATGAGATTCTTAAGGTTGTTGGGAAAAAAAAGTATGTTTTTAAAGATTTTCCAGATGATTAGCAGGGATGGGGCTAACTTTACATTAAGTATAATAACGTTCCAGAGGGAGAAATATATATCTATTCTCCATTTGAATATTATTTAAGAAATGGATTTTAAACTGATATTTTTTTAAACATACTTTGGAAGGAACACTTGCTATCCAATTAATGTATGCATCCTTTCCATATCCATTTATCTTTACATCTAATCTTTTTTTCCAATGCACATCTGTAATGGATTTTTTCCTCTTATACATTCTACATTTAATTTAACATTAGCATCCACATGCATATGAGATCTTTACTAAGCATGATCCTTGAACTATTTCTGTGACATCTGATCTGAATCTGACAGTAAACTACCATCATTACAGAATAGCATTAGATGTGAAAAGCTCCCTTGGCAAACTGCCAAGTACATGCAAAGGTCAGCTATCAGATGAAGTGGGGGGAGGGGAGTGCAAAAATTTAATGAAAAGAGGAAAATGCCAGGATTATGCTGACGTTTTCATTAAGAAAATCAGTAAATACATGTAACAAGGCTGACATTTACTTATACAGTAGTAGAAATCACAGCTCTCTGTGTACTCTTTGCATTTCTGTATAGTCAGCATATTGCAGAAATGACTTAATATTATTACACACTCTAGCAAAAAGAAAAAAAAAAGAAGTATCAGAGATAATGGTGTAAAGTTAACTCTTACTTTACTGTAGCTATCAGGATAGTGTATTTATAAAGTTTTTCAGGTTTATTTTGTTTTATATCTTAACATATAGGTCTACTTCTAAGTAAGTAACCTGGAACATCAAACACCAAGTTACCAGTAGAAGTTAGAAGAAAAATTCAAAGACATTTTCCTTCTAAATCAACAGTGTGCTGACTAGAAATATGAAATGGGGTGGAAAAAAGCAAACCCCATTCCCATTGGTGCTTTAAGGAATGGAAATAAAAATGAATGGTTAAGAGTGTGAAGTCATGACATGCAATGATTTTGGCATGTTTATTTTCCTGCCTGAAACCATTTATTTTCAGCAATTCATTTGATATACCTGAAGAAAATGTTAGTGAACTGGAGCAACGAGAGGCTACACTTCATGAGAAGGAATGAGGTTTTATCAACTCAAAAATAGAGGATGTACACAGATGTTGGCAGACGAAGCACAAAAGCAATCAAAGGAACAAATACTTCTAGATAATCAGAAGTCATTTCTGTTTCCAGTGACACAGAATAAGTTTTTAGACCTATTGTTTTCTGGGAAAACAGAAATGATTAGTGCAAGACATAAGAATTGAAATGGTGCCCTGTAAATCCATAGAATAAGATTTTATTGAAGACTTTATACTGGTGTGGTCTGGAGAAATCCTGAGTCTGAAATTCCTGGGCTTTCTCCACCTAAGTAAAACTGAAAGTTTCACCCCACTAATCACATGTTAAATTCTCACCAACCCCTTCAAAGAAAGTTCCAGCATTCTTTCCAGGATTTCCTCTCGCAGGTGTTCACAACCCAGAGAAACTTTCCCATGAGAAACATGTTAAAAGACTGTGCAGATTAAATAACAGCCCAAGTCGATTCTATCAACCTCCACTCCTCCAACCCGTTGGTCTTGTAAAAATAAAAATGTGTCAAAGCTAAAAGGTCCGGTATATATGCAAAGCAATGGCTAATACTTTTCAGCAGCAAAGCCCCCCAATCTAAAGTCACCTTTTAGTCTTGACAGCATCAGAAAGATCCAGTATGAATATACTTGCAAAGGATTTGGTTTTTATTTTTATTTTATTTTACTGATCAATCATTTTGTATTGCACAAGTGCTGATACAAATGCATGTTTGCTCTTGGAACCACATATTTTTGTCTGCTGCATTTTTTAAAATAATAACAGATGTAAAGCTTCATGGGATGAAGCTTTGTGGATGTGGCTAAAATCCTAGTACTTGAAGTCAGAGGAAACAGTTTAAGTTCTAAAACAATAATTGATACCAGCTGAGAAACTTCGCTTGATTGTTTGAACCACACCTAAAAAAAGTTAAAGAAAAATAAATACCTACTATTGTTTATAATTATGTGGAACTTCCATGCTGGATGACAAATCCTCTGAAGATATAAAAAGCTATTCCCTTATGCTCACTTCTTAACCAGAAAAAATTTAAAATCTAAAACAACAATACACAACTTGCTATTCTTGGAGCAGATGCTAGATTAGAAGATTTTTAAATAGGGCTCTTTATGAAATAATGTGACATCATTGCACAGTGCATTTCTATCTTCCCCCTTAAAATAATTGGCTATTATAATGTGTAGGAATAAACATACAAGTACATCAGAAGGTAGTTGTGTCATGTGCTCTTATTAGTATGAAATAAGGCAAAAGAGAAATGAAGTGATGGCATCCTCATTTTTTCCGTACCTTATTTAATTTTAATAGGTACACAGTTTTTCAAATCACCTACTTGTTCACTTGTTGGCCTGTGACATGATTTTCCTGTTTGAAGTGTTTGAATATATTTAACTACAGTAATCTGGGACATACCGTCAGGGGATCAGGTCTGTGTTGCATAAATAAGTGGATACTATGTACTTAAATAATCCATCATTTGATAAAGAAATTGTTCATTTGGTAATGGAAGGAAACTGTAGCTCAGTATATGAAGTTAAGCAATGTTGGTTCTGGCTAGTATTAATATGGGAAACTCAGAAAATAAGGCTATATACTAGATGAGTAAAAACATCTGGCTGAGATTTACTGTAGATATTAGGGTTAAAGTAATGACAGAGCTACTTCAATATTGTTATGAAGAATATGATTTAGATATATCAGCAGGAGCTGACCTTCACTTATTTCTAACATTTTATTGTTTACTAATTCATATTCAGGCAAACAACAAATAAATTCTGTGAGAAGAACAGATTATATAGCTTTTTTAAAAATAAATGAACTATTTGTGTCCTTTCTTTCGATATCATTAATGATGAGAAACTGTTTGGATTCAAAGAAGAAAAGATGCTTTGAAGAGGAATTAGGCATGACTGCACATACTGCAACTTTTTAAAGAAGCTGGAGTTTTCTTGAGTTCTCATGGTAACAGCATGAAAATATGCATTTGAATTAAGAAACTTTTTTCTGAACTGTGTATGTTCGTGGACCTTTACAGCGCTGCATGAACCCAGGAAAATGACATATTCTTTAAGTACGGTAATGACTATTCTGCCTTTTCTGCTTTAGGTCTGAATAGCTGCAAATCTCTGCATCATAAAAAATGGTCACACTTTTAGAAGATCTTTGGTGAATATAGAATGGAGTTATGCACTGGGATCCTTGCTCTTCTTGACCTCTAGATAGCTTTTGATACATGGTATACTTTTGGGAGGATTTAGGAAATTGGAGGTGAAGGGCACAGTTTTCTGTTATCAGTCCCAAATGATGTTGATAGGGAGCGAGAAGTACTGTTGTACTGTATTGATGCTGTGAATGTTCTTTCATGGTTCCTAGACACTGTGGGGATCTGGATAGGGAACAATTGGCTTCAGCTGAAACCTAGTAAGAGGTACTGGCTAAGGATGGGAGGAAATTTGTATCTGGGGGTTTACCATCTTTGTTCTTAGATGGGCTTGCACTTTCCCACACAGATCAGTTATGTAAACTGGGAACTCTTCTTTGTCTCAATACTCAGTACTCCTGCTCAAGGGTTGTGGCTAGGAGAGTCTTTAGTCAACTTTGTGCTAGATATGCTCCTTCCTTGATCAGGAGCCTTTGATTTGGTCACTCATGCCCTGGTTATTTCCATGACCTATGTGGACTACTGCAATGTACTCCACATGTAGATACCATTGAAGAGCATCTGGAAGCTACAGCTTATACAGAACATGGCCACACAAGCAATTTTGGGTGGTCCAAAGATGTCATATGTAATACTTCAATGCACTAGCTGCCCTTGGTTTCTATTTGGTTCTGAGTCCAAATCAAGGTGTTGATTATTATCTTTAAAGCCCTACATGGCATGTGGTAATATTACCTGAGGAACCATCTTACCCCTTTAACAAACCCATCCACCTAGTTAGGCATGGAAAGTATGTTACAGACTGCATCAGTTAAAAATAAACAGACTGATGGGAACCAGAAAGAAAACCTTCTCTGCTATTGCACCTGCCTTTTGGAATATTCTCTCTCTGACTGTCTTTCTTGTGATCTTTCAGAAGGCCTGGTTCTGCTAACTCCTCCTAACTCTTGCTAACTCCTATGGGCCTCCCCGAGTGGCATGCAATGTGGGCTTGCTTGACCCTGAAAGTGTACCCCTCCACACACACACTTTTAACTTATTCATTTTTTTCAGTGGCTCCCATTTTACTGATGTGTTGCATTTTTATGTTTTTATAGTTTTAGTTGTAAGCTTCCCTGAGTCGAACTGAGAGTTAGATGGTGGTAACTATATATAAAAAAAAACACAGGATTAGGATATTCCTGATTAGGAAATCAGAATTATACTTCAGTTGTTAAAGTCAATTCAGGGGTACATGCTGAAGTGGATTATACATGCTACACTAGATTACATTTCTCTTTTTTTGGGGGGGGGGAAGGTTATAAGCTGTTTTACAAAAAATTTATATTTAAATATGTACAATATAGAAAGAAGAAAGCAAGAAAGCAAAGAAAGAATAATGATGAATGTCATGAATAGCAAGAAAAGTATAGAATTCTGTGTGAGCTGAATACAAGGTTTACTGGAAGAGATATTGTAGAGTATGTCAACAGTTCTGAATAGATCATATACAAGTTGAAGTCCATCATTTTGCACACATAAGAATTACAGAATTATATGCACTCTGTTGGTTCTCAAGAAAATGGAAGTCCTGGAGAGATTCTTAAATGTTATCTATTGACCCAGAAAAAGCAGCTAAAAATAGGAGAACTATGTTTATTTTTTTCAACATTGTATCCTATATCCAAAATTAGATTACAATTGAAGGAAAATATCTATGCAAAAAGGCTGTATTTAAAATTAACAGGAAAATTGCTTTCAAGTGGATACTGAAAAGGGGCCATATTTTTCTGTGATCTTTTCATTCCTTTTTGATGCTACTAAGAATATTGTTTCAAAATTGAATTAAACAACTAAATACTTTGATTGAATTAAACAACTAAATACTATTTTTTGCACAGGTCAAAATACTAATTTACACCTGAAACCATTTTAAACCCATACATTTTCCCATTCTTCTTTGTTCTCTTTGAGACAGATCCCTTTGGTACACATGTAACAACTAAATTTCATTACAATTCTGTGCAATTCTCCCAGGGCTGAAAGTAAAATATTGGATTGACAGTCATTCATTGTAGAGAAGGTCTTCGTGATGATGGAAAGACTGATTCAATCTCTAATTCTGAAGAACGACCTGCCACCTGGAGTGATAGTATACAGATGGGTGCAATCTAAACTCTTTCTCTGCTTCAAGTTGTATTTGGCTGTAGATTAACAATGTGATTCCATATAATGAAGATGTTTGTTTGGTGCAGTGGCAATTTTCCATTACTGACATGCAGTGTCAACAGTTCCGACATAGCTATAAGGACAGGGTTTAAATGTGCTACATCTGACTGGGATGCATGCCAGGTTATTAAGAACTCCATTAAAATTACCTGCAGTGTGCTGGATTGGAATACAGTCATACACAACCTAGTTTCTGTTATGACTGCCCACTCAAATATAATACCCTGAAGGTATTTAGTACAGTATTGCTGCTATGTTCATTCTTATTTTTTTATTAAGTATCTTTTACAGATTTTGTGTGATATAAAACTTAAGCCTACTTTTATTGTCCATTTGTTAAGAATGTAACATTCTTAATAAACTTAATTTACTGTTTCCCTAAATATTATAGGACTATAATAAAAATTTGTCAATAAATTATTTGTTTAGAAAATGTTTATGGTGTTCTTCAATCGCAAAAGAATATTTTACTTACTTACTTTACTTAAGAAAATTCAATTACCAGTTAATGAGAAAAGATTCAGGTTCCAGAATCTAGGTGCATATTATTATTTTATGTATTATCAAGTAAAAAAACCTGGAGACCAACAATTAATTTTTCAATTTGGGAACTTTGGAATACACTGTATGTATATAGCACCTTTGCTCGGATGGACAGTACTAGGATCTAAACATACCAAATCTCTCCTATTTCTGGAAATAGTTTCTATCAGTTGGGAAAAAGTAAAATGGAATTTCTCATTAAAAACTTTATGCAGAAATCCAACTACAAGAATTGGGGAAAAGATGATATGGAAAAATGGAACAATTTACTTTGGACCAACTGATAGATGATGAAATGAATGTTCCACATATTCTTCAATAAGGGATAGTCTATCAGATGTAACCCAATGCCAATATTTATAATTAAAGCATTTGTTTGGACCAACAGCATTTTCAGTTTTTGAGACATCTGAAATACTAGAAAAAATTCAAATTCAAATTTTATTGGTCACATGCACAGTCATACATGCTACGATATGCAGTGAAATGCTTACGCAACCATTCATGACCACAGGTAAGTTAGGGCAGAATGGGAGGGTAGGAAATA
>JAEANM010014743.1:0-13871 GCA_017656035.1 Myanophis thanlyinensis
GAAGGAAGGAAGGAAGGAAGGAAGGAAAAAATTTACACTGATAATATCAAGGCTTCGAATAATGAACCGAACCAATTCAGCACTCCGAGACTTTCAGTTTCTCAAAGAACTATTTCATTTTGACACAAATGAAAGTAAAACCACCTCTAAATATTTCCTATAGTTTCAGTATAATTAAAGAAAAGATAATTCTCTCCCTCATGGTCAGAGGTCATATTGCCCAATTGCGTGTTCTGGCATCTCCTTGGAAGCTTCCCTCAGTCTCTGGCCAGTGCCTGTTGAGATGACTTTGGCTCCTACAGATGATCAGTTGTTGTTGTCTGGTCTGACATTCTAGACTTCCCCCCTCCCATACTGTGTGGCAGTCTGAGAAACAGAAAGATGGCTGCAGCAAGCCTGAGCCGTTTGGAGGTTGACAGATAGCAGATACTCCCTTGAATCTAAGTGTACATCTCATATTAAATGAAAAAGGACCAACCATTCTCAATATTCTTTAAATACATTTTTGTGATTTATTTCGCACTACAGCATACACCTAGATGCTAACCTTCAGAAGTTGTTCTGAGGGTACGTTACAGCTTGCAGTGAGGCTGCACCTTATAAAATAACCCAGCCTTCCCCTGTCAACAAAGATGTTATCCCTTCCTTTCCCTCAGACATGTTTCTTCTCAGGTTATTGGCAGCTAGTCAGTTTACTATTACTATTGTTTGATAGGCTGGTAGAACCAGATTCTTAATCTAGATTTAATGTCATGCCATTTGACAGGAGTCATTGGTGCAAAGTGACTGAATCTTCATGTATAAATATAGGCATCAGAAAATATGTCTGCTCTGAACCACACTGCCTTAAGCAGCATCTGTACCAACAAAAAGAATGGAAAATGAAACTGTTGAGGAGTATCTGTGCCAATAGTAGTGGTGTTAGCTGAGAGTTCCCTCTGCATAAGCATTGAGAGTCTAACAGAGCTTTTCATTTGCAGGGTTGCCTGGCCCACGAGGATTCAAAGGTAATAAAAGTGAGGGATTTGTTCATTGGGTGGCATGAAAAGGCAGTAATATGGTCATTGTCCATTGACATGATTGTTCAACTTTCTTATAGGTGAACAAGGTCAGCCAGGTCTCCCAGGAGCCTCTGTTTCAGGTGAGTCTAAATTATGTTCCTTCCTTATCAGGATTTTATAATGCAGTCATTTACGTAGCTACTGCACTCAGAATAACAATGAGTCACTTGGACTTAGCAGGGCCAATTTCAAGATAAACATTAGGTCAAGTAATTAGCATATTTTATACTGGCAAATCTGTGTTGGTAGATGTTGGTGCATAGTCAATAAGGAAACAAGCCTGTTCTGTCACCTTTAAGGGCATACCTGGGTTGGAGGAGGTACATCTTTCCAAATGTGGGCTTTACCTAAAACATTTAAGGTGTACGACATAATGATACATAATGACCTATATGCCTTTCTTTCCCTAGTCCCAGTTCCCCTTAAATTCTCTCTGACTCCTTCCCATCTCTTTTAGCAGGTACTGGCATTTCTGTCCAAGGACCACCTGGACGTCCTGGACCAGCTGGACCTAAAGGAGACAAAGGTTTGTGCCAAGAGGAGTGGCTCAAAAATTCAAATTCAAATTCAAATTTATTGATCACATACACAGTCATACATGGTATGATATGCAGTG
Organism: Myanophis thanlyinensis; assembly: GCA_017656035.1. Lineage (NCBI taxonomy): Eukaryota > Metazoa > Chordata > Lepidosauria > Squamata > Homalopsidae > Myanophis > Myanophis thanlyinensis. The sequence continues at coordinate 1,678 of JAEANM010014743.1, forward strand.
AAATACTTACGCGACCACGAGTAAGTTAAGGCAAAATGGGAGGATAGGATAGGAAATAAGTTAGGGATAGTTGGTAAGGTAGGAATGAGATACAATCGTGGTTCCTGTTATAGTCTTGAGTCTTCTTGTGGTTCCTGGTTTAGTGTCTGTATTGCCTGTGGAAAGAAGCTTCTTTTCAGTCTCTCTGTGTTTGCTTTCAGAGAGTGAAGACGCTTTCCTGACCGCATTGTGGTAAACAGTCTATTGTTGGGGTGGCTGGGGTCCTTCGCTATCTTCTTAGCTTTAGTCCAGCAACATTTGTTGTAGATGGAGTGCAGTTCAGAGAACTCAGGCTCTTCCCACAGACCACTTTATCAGGGTCTTGAACTCCAAATTGGCGCTTCTGGTACTGTGTGAGCATTCTCATTTGAAGTCGATTGTGAAGTTTAAAAAAAAAACGTTTAGAATGATATGAATGATTTTAGATTGTCGTTTGAGAATCTCATTTGGCTCCTACTTTTCCTCAGTAAGGTAATAAAGATTGTTCTAACAGTTAATAGTTTTATATAAACAAAGGGTCACCCTTTGGAGTTGCATAATTTTGTTCTTCCCATTCAATTTTTTAAGGTGATGCAGGTGTACCAGGAGCCCCCGGAATCCCTGGAGGAGGTAAGGAACCGTATTTAATTTAGGATGTACACATTTGCATACAAGGATAAGAGATTCTGCAAGGGTAAATATAATTGAAGTTTAATTTTCCTGAGAACTTTGTAGGTGAATAACAGCTCCATACATCAGTCCACCAGGAAATACTGTCCTGAAAGTGAACTCATGCAGGGCTATTTTAGCACAATAGCTGTAATAAAACTGAAAGACTCAGTCCAGTGTAGCTTTTGGAAGCTCAGAAACGACAGCTTGCTGTATAGAAAAATCTTGCCCAGAAGTGAACTAAATAAGCAATAGAACTAGAGATTCAAATTCATGAGCATGTTCATATTGGCACACATGGAAGAAAGACTGCGTTCTTTCCTCAAATAAACATTGCAAATCAGACCTAGATTTTCTTCATGTAATAGATCAGCTTCAGATTAACTAGGAGGAGGGCTGATGCTCTCCACTGGCATACCGACATATCCAAATCTTTTCCCTCTGAATGTTTTCTTTTTGTCCCTTTATTTCCATGGCCACTTTAGGTAGGGTAAGTCGGGAGGATTTATTATTTATTATTAAATTTATTTGCTGCCTATCACAGGGCTACTCTGAACACCTTACAATAGTATACGTAAAATTATAAAAATGTAAATATAACAATAATGAAATAAAGAAACAATAAAAATAATGAAAGTATGTCAAAATGAATTAAAAGATGGGTTTGGAGGGAATAGGATCCATAGGGGAAACCAGTAAGGAGAACATTGAAAGGTATTATAAGTAAAGTAACTTTTTTCTACAGCGGGCTCCAGAATTTCTCAGGGCCCTCCAGGTCCCCCAGGGCCTCCTGGAGCTCCAGGAATTGGAATTAGCTCAATGCAAGAGATCCAACAGTATGTCGCCGAGTACCTACAGAGTAAGTACAATACTCTGGTTTTACATGGCTTTCCAGAAGGCTATACATTCTGTGCCCGGCTGTTGACAATCTACCCTATTCTACCTAAAGCATTCATAAAATTTGATGCTCTCTTCAGAAAAAAATCTCCCATATTGAACACCTTGAATTCAAGGACAAGTTTGACCACTTTCCTAAAGGATAAAAAAAAAGTAGTTTACAACCTCAGGGACCAAGCTGTTTTAAACTGTGAAGATCAAACCTGAGAATGTCATACCCTGGCTCCCAGCCTCCTGCATCTCTTTAGCCCTGGGTATCCTCTCCTGGCTAGATTGTGTACAGTGGGCAGATAGCATGTGGGGAAAGGGCCCCCAGAAATTGCCTATGATATATATGATATCAGAGGGGGCAATATTATGCACTGTAATGTTTGAAAATGAAGGTGGGATGAGATTAGATCTAACATGGTCCACTCTGTATTTTGAAAGGAAAAAAACAACTAGACATCCTATTTGCTAAAGATAGAATAGCATATGAATAGCCCCACCCTTTCTTGTTTTCATTTTCTCTTTACAAAGAAAATTTAAATGAAGAGGGGAGAATAACATTTTTAAAAATATGACTTAATCCCTGAAGTCTGAGAATTGCTGTAAAGAATTTTACCTCCTTTATTACCACTTCATTTAATGGCTCACAGCTTTTCACAATTTACAAGTCACAGACAACCCTTCCCATGTGTAAGTTCTCTTTTCTTTTGAAATACTGTAACCAAGAAAAAAATTGTTTTCAAGTTTCTGTTTTAAAGTATCATTTTATCCCAATTTCCTAATTAACAATTAGATTATATATCAGCTGCTAAAATTTCACTGTGAGATATATATAACTTAAAGTATAGAAATCTTTTCCACAACATGCATTACACAACAGGGATAACAGTCCATTCACTTATTTGGCATTGATGTATAATTCTTCCCAAGTAAGGGAGACAAATATAAATTGGTCTTCCTCTTATTTGGTATCTTATAGATGTCTGCAGTCACCCATTTGGCATGGCTAGTAGTCAGAGTTGGATGGGTTTAACGATAAAAGGCATCATGTTGAGAAAAGATGAGCTGCACTTACAGGCCACATAAACAACTATAAGTGAAAACAGCATATTAGGAACTTAGAATCTGGATTCCTAAATGCTCTAGTCAGGTAATCTGAGGTATCAGCTAATTATATAAGAATGCTGTGCAAAATTATCTTTATAATTTCCCTAGATTATGCTGATGAGGACCTGGAGATCATAGCACTAATCCATTTCCATAGTGATTTAACTTTGGTTTTTAAAAATTTCTTATTAGGTGATAGTATTGGCCGTTACCTCATTGGACCACAAGGCCCACCTGGTCCTCCAGGACCTCCAGGAATCACCATTGGTGGCGAATCTTTGGACTATGGGGAATTGGCCCGTCGTGTTATGAGCTACCTATCCAGTAAGGCCTGTATTTATTTATACTGAGTTTCCATTTCTTTAGTTATTCTTCATATTTGCACATGAAAATACAGAACTGATCTGTCTGAAATATATAAATTATTTGGGCATTGCTACCACACTGAAGTTGGGTGGCTTGCTCCTTTTCAGTGCCTTTAAATGAATCCCAACAGTGTCCTTTTTTCACAGTGTAAGTTTATCAGGAATGTGTTGAATAGATTGTGTTACCACACTGATACACTTCTATCAGATATTTTAGGATCTGTTTTCTCATCATCATCTGCTTTCTTTGTTACATGTTGGAAATAACTGTACTGTGTTTTAGTTTCTTTGTAATTTAGTTTCTGTTTTTGAACATTTCTCTTTCTTTAGCTTCCAGTTCCTCATCTTCTCTCTCTTCATTCTCCTCATCACTGACTTATGAAAATCTTCTTGCCATGTTGCAGAGTAAGTAAATGCTCTAAGGCTAGTAAGTGGTTCATTGGCTTCTATTTCCATACATGTTATAGTGGGAAATGTTATATTCAGATGAAATTGTCTCTGAATTATTTGGTGCCAGTATCATAGGTTACATCTATTGTAGACTTGGGCATGATTAGATCTTAATTGAAAGGTTCTAAAAGCATAAGAAGATATTGCTGGATTAGGCTATTATGTGTCACAAATAACCAAGTGGATGCATTGGGAAAGCCCACAAGGCTGGAGAGAGAGTGATTTCTCTCTTCCTCTTTTGTTTCTCATCAATCAGTATTTCAAACATTGCCTTTGACAGAGGAGGTAATACATAGCTTACCTTATCAGTGGCTTTGATACCCTAATTCTTTACAAAGCATTTTTGTTTTAAAATTATCCAGTTTTGCTGCCATTGCAATTACTGGCAATAAATTCCACAACTATAGATTAACTATAGTTAACAAAAACTGTACTGTAGCTAACAAAAATTGAGAAGTAATATTTTTTTCTATTGGTACTGAATTTCTCTGTATTTATTTTCAGTAGATGACCACAAATTCTGTGAAAGAGGAAAACATTTTTTTATTCATGTTATCCATGTCATGCTTTGTTTTAAATAAGTACACATGTCTCCTTTTAAACTCTGTGGTATTAGAGTATTCACCAAATTTTGAAGGCAGAGAGCAGGAAATACATACAAGTATTGGATATATGAGAAACAAAATTAAACATACTGTATTTATTAAGTTATAGGAACATCACATTTCACATTCCTTTATTCCATGCTGAAGTACATCAAGCTACCTTATATATTATATATTATAATAATTATAATATAATTATATTATATATAATTAGTCCTAACTAATAAAAGTAGAATCAGGTGAGAAAACATTTCTAGAAGCTGAAAAATATAAAAACTACCCAGAAATATTGCTGATTTGGGAAAGACTATAAACTCAGAAAAATAAACATTGCCTTTTTTAAAAAATCTATTCTTTAGGAGAAGACATTCGATCATATCTTACTGGACCTCGAGGTCCCCCAGGTCCCCCTGGGCCACCAGGACTTGGAGGAGATAGCTTAGCTTTGTCAATGGACTATGATGAGTTGACAAGACGTGTTATCAGCTACATGAGAAGTAATGTTTTCTTTTATAAGCTTTATACGTAAGCATAGCAATTCCATTGCGTAACTGATTTTCTCAATGACATACCATGAAAGATAAATTGAATGCTCTGTACTGTTTATTGTAATCCCATTAGAAAAGTCAATTGCCAGACACTCAATAGGAATGTAATAATATCTCAACCAATTGTTGCTACCCTGTATCTGTAACAGTATCAGTTTCTCTCACTATAATGAAGTCGTCCTAGTGTAACCAACATTGTGGAAACTATTTTGAGATCGTTTGCAATACCAACAAAATAGACTCTGGTCAAAATGTGTTCATGCATAATCATGTTTCCCATATAGAGTATTTGACAGGGATAGGGTGGACATAAAGGATGGACCTTATGTTTGGAGGAAACACTGATGTAATCAGTCTGAAAATATATCCATATGTTTTAAGGATCTCTCGCAATTTACTGCTTACAAGAAGAATTGTAGAAAATACATAAAATCATTGATTTCAATTTGCACCAAACCATCTGCTTGTTGTGGATAAATTTAATTTGCAGAACTGCTCTGGGAAAAGGGAAACATTGATCATTTGAATTTTTTTTCCCAGGAATTAAGAACATGAGACATTTGTTTTTCAGCCTGTTTACAAATGTCTTCCTTCTCCTACATACTCCTTGTTATGTATGAATGCATTCAATCAATTATTTTGGTTAGATCTGGATCTTCAGTATATGATCAGAATATATTATTGGAAGCCAAAAACTGAAATGGTGATTGTAACCTTGAGAGAAATCTTGAAATTTGACAAAAAGTTATCAATGAGTATAAGAGTTAAAGCCATTTTTAGTTTTAATCATATATAATTAACTATGTTTTTAAAAAGGAATATAAAGGGTATTTTTTTCCTCTTACAAAGAAAACTAGACTCAGGTATGGCAAAATAGAGACAAATTTCTACATATGCTTCAAGGCAATTGCTCCTAACTCTCAAAGTAGGCAAAACAAGTTTTAAAGATGATAAGGAAAAACAGAACAACGGAGTTGGAAGGGAATTTTGGGGTTTTCTAGTCCAACCCTCCTTGCTCAATCTTATACCAGACCAGACAAGTGGCTATCCAGTCTTTTTTTAAAAGCCTCCAGTGATGGAGCACCCACAACTTTTGGATACAAGCCATTCCACAGGTTAATTGTTCTCACTGTCAGAAAATTTCTGCTTAATACTAGGTTGCTTATTTCCTTGATTAATTTCCATCCATTGTTTCTTGTCCTGAATAGCTTGATTCCCTCTTCTTTGTGGCAGTCCCCTCAAATATTGGAACACTGCTATCATGTCACCCCTAATCCTTCTTTACATTAGACTAGAAAAACCCAAATTCTGCAAAAAAAATAGAACAGGTAGTGGGAAATTGTTAGAGGATTTGAGATTTTAGTTTATTTCTATAACATTTCAATTTCATGAAAGGCTGATGTGAAAGCTTTTTTAGCCCAATCATTTTTGGTAAGAATAAAATGCTTCCTTTGTATCTTTTGTCCACATTGTATGATTAAATCAATATAAACGTTAGATGCATATATTTTCTGAGGAAATATATAGCATGGCTCCTTCCAGTTTTCTTACATAATTTCATAGCTCAGCTTTTATCAATGTTTTAGGTTCTGGAACTACTATTGGACTTCCTGGACCACCTGGACCTCCTGGTTTGCCAGGAACAACTTATGGTGATATCTTAACTTTGCTTCAAGGTGAGCTTGTCATCCTATCATACCATCCTAAAGGATCATCCTCACAGTTGGACAGCTGAAGGATATGCATATTAAGGGTTCCTCTCTTGATTTCCTTACAATAACTACAAGTCCCTTATCACCCACCTTGAATTAGCCATCTTGGATTCTTTCTCTGCAGTTCAAATGTCTAGTTTTCTGTTAGTGTAATTGAAGCAGTCAGCAGAAAATTCAGCGCCACCTCATGTAATATATTACCAGAGAATAAGTGGAGTATTTAAGCTTATTTCTCACGACAGTAGAGAATGGGAACACCACAGTGATATATGTGAATAAAAATGCTATTAGATATGGCATTTCCAGCATGGTATACATTCTTACCAGTTCCATAGCCTGAGCACCAGGTAATCTAAGAATGTGAGGTCCTGAAATATTTACCATGATGTAGTAGATCAGTGTTTCTGAAACTTAGCAACTTTAAGATGTTTGGACTTCAACTCCCAGAATTCCCCAGCCAGCTTTGTTGACTGGGGAATTCTGGGAGTTGAAGTCCAAACATCTTAAAGTTGCCAAGGTTCTGAAACACTGTAGTAGATTCTTCTATTCTATCCTTACTTCCTTAAATGAAGAACTCCAAAAGACTGCTTAATTTTGTTGGCACAGTTGCATAAATTGGCAGCAGAGTTCTATAATTTGGAATCAGAAACATGAGTACTACACGTGCTAAAATAATCTATAACTATAAAGCAGCAAAAACAACAACAACCCAACATCTCAAACCATTTAAAAAAAATGAAAAGTTTCATTTGTGTATGAGACAGCTTCATTCATTTTGCATCATTATTATTAACACCATTCCCCTTTAAAAAAAATACACACAGCAAAAGATTGTCTATCCCTTACCCTATAATCAGCTAGTTGAATGGGACAGTAGAGGGGTGTTTTTATCTATAGGCAACAGTGATTTTTGATATGTAAATGAGCATGAAGTGGTATATGCTTATATGTGAGTTGGAGAAGAGAACAGGAAAAACAATATATCAGGTGCTAGTACGTATTATTTACTTGCTTCCTTTGTAATTTCAGATTCAGAATTCAGAGGCATTGTAGGCCCACCTGGGCCTCCAGGCCCCCCAGGACGACCAGGTAGCTCTGTTTCTACCCTTACTGCAGAGGATATCTCTACATATCTACAAAGTAAGAAAAGTTATATACACTATATTTGATTGTCTAGATCAGTGATTTTCCAAATTGGCAACTTTAAGATGTATAGGCTTCAATATCTAGAATTCCCCAGCCAGAAAATTCCCAGCTGGGGAATTCTAGAAATTGAACTAGTGTTCCTGAAATCAAGATTTACAAGAATTTCCAAGATTTCAGATTTAATCTGGTCCATCAGATCTGTACCTCTGATGCAAAGGCATTAAAAGGAAATAATTAAAATTAGCGGAGGGAATTCTGGAAGCTGAAGTCTACCCACCTTAAACGTTGCCAAATTTGAAAAATGTTGGATTTAGATGATAAGATATAAGGCTTCTGAAGAGGAAAATTTTCTGTAACTTTACAGAGCAGATAAGATCATCTAGGGATATTGATAGCACAGAGTTTGAGTGGTTATAATGACCAAATAGCATAGTAGACAAATCAATCTGAAAGTATACTTGGGTATCCACTTTAATTGTTAAAAAGGGGAAAAAACTGCTAACAGAACTATATTGATATCTGTTTTAGGGCAGATCTACCTTACTAAGAATTATGACTCCTATGCGTACAGTAATATTTCATGTTATTATTATTTCAATAGGACATAATCCAGAATATGATTAATGTCATAGTACAGTGGTTTACTCAATTGCTTTGGAACTCATTGAATTTAATACTCAACTCATTTTGACTAGACAATTTTGTCTATGTACTTGTCATTTGTTTGATACTCAATGCATAAACTAGTGTGACGCAATAGTTCTTGCCCTGCGCACATCCTTTTGCAGACTTAGCTTAGCTTCTGTGCTTATTTTGTGTATTTTTGTGCTTTTTTTCCTCATCAGTATAGGTAAAGTGAAGTTTTTATTTTTTTTAATCTAAATATTTATTAATTTTTAGTTTCCCCTCAGTAAAGTAATGATATACCAACCTATCTTTTTACATATTGCCCTAAAATATATATGTTGCCTTTGGTTTGGGAATGCATTAAATTTATTTACATTATTAAAACAAAATATGTGTATGTTACTCATTGGTTTTGGTACTCCTCATGCCTCCCAGAACCAATTAACAATGAGTACCAAGGTACCACTGTATATAGTAAATTCCACAGAATACAGTGGAATTTATTTCAGAGATATTGTCTTTATTACTGTGGTTTTAGAGTCCATGACATAACGTGGGAAAGAGAGAAGCAGAAACACAAAACCGAGAGCTAAATTTAAAGCTTTCATTGCTAGTTTTAAATAAACCTCATCCTAACTCTTTATGAAAAATAAGATCCCTCTTTTTAAATTATAGTTTATTCTTTTTCCTTCAAGGTGTGGGATATTCCTTCGGTGCTGGCCCCCCTGGCCCCCCAGGCCCTCGAGGCCCCCCAGGACCACCTGGCTTTTCAGGAACAGGCCTTATCTCTCCTGAGGATGGAGTTTTGACTGACCAGTTCAGGAGTGAATTGATCCAATACCTTACAAGTAAGCATATACGCCTTCTGCAGTTTTATTTGCTCCACTTGAATATTCAAGATTTGGACTTCATCCTGATTCATGATCTGACTGAACTCAGAGTTCTTTCAGATCAGATTCTTGTGTGTCAATTACATATATTCTAAAGTTAGTTATAAAGCTTTATCTTTGTGGCCTTCAAGAAAACATTAAAGGAATAAATGATGCACATTAAATGTCAAATTAATATAGTGACTAGCAGAAGAACACAAGGTTCAAAATTAAATTGCAGATGGCATGAGGTTTATTTTTCAAAGAAAGCTGAGAAACTTGGATTACTCTGTTTAATCAACTTTGTTTAAAAACATAAATTTAATTAATATTTATTCATGTCCTTATTTATATATTATCTATTAAGATAAAAAAGTACATTTTAACAGGAATGCAATCATACATAAATATAAATTCATTCACACATACAAAGGATCATATATTCTGCATGGCCACAGAAAATATTCTTAATTCCACCGTATGTAATGTTTTTCCAGCTGTCTCCTAAAAAAATTAATTAGAATCCTCTACTATTTTCATCTTAAAAGCCCCTGAGAGTATTTTTAGAGTAATGAAGGGAAGCACACCAAAAGTAGATTTATGTTCTGAAATATTGAAGTATCAAATATTGAAGTATCAACACTGAAATATTGAAGAATCAACATAAGTGTTCTTGAGCTTGATGATACGTATACTGACCTGGAAGTATCCTTCCTTCTTGATTATCATTTTCAACATACTTCCAATAAAAATGGTATGTATTGCTCTGAATTCTTGTTAGAGAAAATAAACAACAATTCCACTTTAGTTTCAGGTTCACGGTCTTCTCAACAAAGATTATAACTATTGCATGATATAGGGTCTTTTTCTTGAAGGACTGCCTGTCTCCCATAACACCTGCCTGGCCAACTCAATCTTGCAGGAGTTGTTGTGCTCTAAGTTCCTAATTAAACACATCTATCAGGACCCTGGAAGCATGCCTTCTCTGTAGCAGTACCTGCCTGCCTTCTGGAAAGAGGCTCTCTCCAAGATATGGAAGGGCCCAGTGATGAAATTCGGCCAGATCGCACCACATCGCCTGAACCAGTAATGGTGATTTGAAATTGTCCTCGCCCACCCACCCCTGCAATTATCCTTCCTTATACAAGCTTCGGGGTTTTTTTCTTCCTTACCTTAATCAGCTGTTTGGAGAGTCTACAGAGCCTTCCTGATGATCCCCGCTGCCTCTGGTGCCTGTAAAAGTGGTTTAAAGAGCCACACTGCAGTGCATTTGGCACGCATGTGCGCACATCAAACCAGTAGCAAAACCAATTGGATTCCACCCCTGGAAGGGCCTCCAATCTGATGTTGTTTATAGGCTCTTATAGAAGAGTCACAAAGACCAGGCTTTTCACCCAGGCCATAGGCTTTTCAGTGTGCTTGAAGAAGCAAAGGGGGATAGAACCAGAGATGAAATTCAGCAGGTTCTAAAAGATTCGCTTCTTATAAATTTTCTAAGCAGTTGGGAGAATCGGTTGTTAGAAGAAATCTCCTTTTGTTTTTGTTGAAAGGGTTAATCCTGTAAGGAAGGCAGGAAGGAAACATTCTGGTGTTTCTAGCCTAATCTTTATTGCTCTGCCTACAGAAACAGCCCACCCAGTCACATGACCCCTCAGCCATGCCCACCAAGCCCTGCCCACAGAACCGGAAGTAAAAAAAATGAATTCCATCACTGGATAGAACTATGATAATAGAATATCATTTAAAATATTTCCGGCTACAAATAGTTTTCAGCCACTAAATAAATACCTTATTTACTTATGTATTTATGATATTTCTAGATCACTTCATTCTTAGAGGATTCACAATGAGCCATCACATGAAAAAAATAAATGTAATAAAACCCTAACACAATCTGTAATAAAAACTCTAACCATTACACAGCTAATGCCAGTAACTCCTCCTCACAACCTTTTTATAAGCTTCCATGAGATCTTGGAAGAGGAATTTGGGACACAACTTCCAACGGAAAGAAATCCTCACAGAGAATCTTCAATTTTTAGAATTCTTCCTATCCTATTTCTCAGGGGATGCAGAGTTTCAGCAAACATTTTGTGTTCACTCCAGATGAGTAGGCACAATCTGATTGAGATAAGCAATCTCGTAGACTTGTAAATTGTATGTTGGTTGCCTATTTTGATACACATCCCTAAGTGTCAAGTTAATCTTTTAGGGCATATGCTTTTAGGAGAAAAAAGACGCAGGGCCTTGTTCATCTGAAGTTACCCAATTATTTTGGGATTTTCCAAATGTTTTGTGGACAATTCAGAATAACTCAATACAATTTTCTATCACTATAGAACAGTGTTTCACAACCTCCACAAATTTAAGAGGCGTGGACTTCAACTCCCAGAATTGTGGGAGTTGAAGTCCACGTCTCTTAAATTTGTGGAGGTTGGGAAACACTGCTATAGAATAAGAAATCTATTGCATGCAGTAGATTATTTCACTTCTGATCTCCTGCTACTGCTGTAGATTATTATTGTTATGTGTCCAGCTTCTCTTCTCAATTCTGCAAAAACATAGACCATCAGAATCTATATTAATCAATGCAGTCCTATTAATATGTCCCATATGATTTGTAGGTGATGATGTCCGTAGCTTCATCAGAGGTCCACCTGGACCTCCAGGACCACCTGGGCCAGGAGGAGATGGCAGCTTTAGGGCTGAAAATTACAGAAGCTCTGTAAATTCAGAAGGAACATATGGCAGTTCCACAAGTTCTGGCTTATCGTATGATGCATCGTTAGCTGCGGGAGGATCAAGCAGAAGTTCATTCAGAAACAATGGTGGATTACGCACAGATGAATCTTATGCTGGAACATATGGAAGAGAAGAATCGCGAATGGGTTTAATAGGTGCAAAAGGATCTTATATGGGTTCCTACGATGGGTCACTGGATTACAATGAATTAGCATCCAGAGTCTCTGAAAACATACAGAGTAAGTACACAGTATATTCATATTTTGTCTGTGCCAAATTTGGGGAAATAGATATAGTTTTGAACATAATAAATATTAATGACTAAAGTTCATTTAATAATTGATAGGCAACATTTTTGGCTATTGACTCAGAAATTGCATGTAGCAGCATTTTAATTTTTTGTTGTCCTTTTGTAAAGTTTGGGAGATTAAATGGTGTGTGTGTGTGTGTG
>JAEANM010014744.1:0-13871 GCA_017656035.1 Myanophis thanlyinensis
AGGTTGCCTTGCCCAGGGATTCTGGGATTTGAAGTCCACAAGTCATAAAAGAGCCACAATTGCCCACCCCTGCTTTAGTGAGAAGGCTTATCTCAGTTTATTTTGGGATGTGGATTGAATGCTCCCATGAACAAACATGGTAATGCATAGAAATGAATATTCAGATTAAAAACTATTGTATTAATTGTACTTATAAGCTTTTTTAAAAAAATGGTGCAAGAGGAATGAAATCTGTAGTCCTTTGGCAGTCAAAAATTATGTGGCATGACAAAAGCAAGTTATGTTACTGAATTATGACCTTCATTACTCTGAAATGAGTTGTGTTTCCCAGCTAGGCAGTTATATTGATATAGATTTTATTCAGTCGAGGGTTTTTTCCTTTACATATGAGATAGTTGTGTCATACAGTTGTATTTCATCACCTACATATACCTATACCTGGAACCAGACTTGCTGCCAGACAAGTAAGTATAAGGAAGTTGAGTTCTGTAAAGATTTGCCAACTGAGAAGGGAAGAAACTCAGCTTTTAGGCTAAGGCACATCTGGTTCAGCTTGTTCACCTACCGGCATGGTAGCATTTCAACACCTCTCACAATGAGTAGTACAATCTTCCAGGACCCATCTCTATTTACATGCTACATAGTAGACATTATTTCCTGGCAATGCTCAGCTCAGTGGAAGGGACAGCAAATGAGAAAAAACACTGAAGGAAAGAAAGAGTTGTGAGAAAGTAAAACAAAAGGATAGATTTGGGTCAGATCAATCCAATAGTAAACCAAATATTAGTTTGCTGGTTAATGAAAAAAATGACACTACCTAAACAACCAAAGTGCAGTGGCTCTTTTTTACAAGTAGCTCTATTTCATGATGAAACTTTAACATTGAGTAAATATATATTTATATGGCACACCATCATATTTTTATTTTTAGTGAATAGAGACTCATGCATCAATGTTTGAAAGGATTTTAATGTTCACCCTCAGGCTAATGCAGTAGTTTTCATGATGATTTAACTTTCAGACCTCTAATTGAGTTGCTGGGCATATTCCATTTCCTCAAGGTTAAAATCTATAGTAGATTATCATGTCAAAATAAAGAATGGTGAATGAATATTTAGACCTGCATGGTAGAAATGAAAGTGGGGTAAGAAAAGTTATTAAAATGGAATGATTTTTTTTAAAAAAGGAAATGACCCAAGATATGGTTCAGCGCTAAAACATTACTGAACAACAGACTATTAAAATTACTGTTTGGAAAATAATGTGTATTTCATTTCATAAATATGTTGATAAAAATGGCGATCAATGTTAATATTCCATGGAAATCAATACAGCTAATCCTTGACTTATGACCTTGAAGTTGAAAAAATTGACATGACTGTTTTTCACACATTGCATTTCCAGGGTCACATGATCAGAATTTGGATGTGATGTGTGGCAACTGGCTCATATTTATGATGGTTGCAGTGTCCCAGGAACATGTAGATTACCTTTTGTGACCTTCTAACAAGCAAAGTCAATAAGGAAGCCAGATTTACTTTACAACTGTGTTAAAACGGTGGCAAGAAAGGTCGTAAAATGGGGCAGAACTCAACTGTCTTGCTTAGCAACAGAAATGTTGGGCTCAATGCGGTTATAAGTCTAGGACCATGATGGCGAACCTATGGCATGGGTACCATAGGTGGCATGCAGAGCCATCTTGCTGGGCACACAAGCTGTCAACCAACTTACCTCCAGCTGAGCATGCACATGCAATTGTGCATGCACGCATGCTCAGTTGTGACCCAGCTGGTCTTTGGGCCTCCGCTGTGCATGTACGTGATTGAAGCAGGAAATCCAGTTGATCTTCAGAGCTCTCCTGTGCATGCACACAATTGCTCATGTGTGCATGAGTGCCTGCGCACAGTGCATGTGCATTGCACATGCAAAAGCTGCATGCATGCGCAGGTGGTGCGGTTGCTCATGCAGCGCATGGGATGAGCCACATGTGCGGATGGCACACGCAAAGTGCATACTTTTCGGCACTTGGTTAGTAAAACGTTTGCCATCACTGGTCTAGGACTACCTGTATTCTCAGAAAAAAAATGTATCTGGGCTACTCTCCAAAGTATTGGAGCTACATAACCATTATAGTATCTACTTAACAAAAATGAGTAAATTTCTCAAATGTTTTACAATATTTAGATTTTAAAATTATTATATTAATAATTATTGGTTGTATTTTAATAATGTAACTATGTAAGGACCAGTATAATAGTAATAATAATAGCTGGGGAATATTCTGTACAGGGAATGCAATATAATTATTGCTTACAATTAAAAGTCAGGGAGGAGTAAATAAAAGTTGGTAGTTAGTGGTAGGGTCTGGGACAGGAAAGGTTGAAGAAAGCTAAGCTTTTTAAAAGAAAAAAACAAAACTATACATGTAAAATTATATGATCCTGATTTTAAACAAATATCTGGTATATACTGTAAATATCACACAAAATACTCCCAGGTACATGTGATAAGAACTAACATGTTTTTCAAAAACCAGTTTGGGAACATCACCAGGCCATTATAAATGAAGGTTTAATTGTATGCTGACTTCATGACCTGGAACCACACAATCTGTCTAGCCCACATTTAACAGGCAACATATCAGTAAGTTTAGCCACATTAAATAGTTGCTCTTCTTGCAAATATAATTCTAATGACGAATTCTTTGCAATTAGATCCTGGAAGGACAAGTGAGAAATGGAGTCAGTAGCTGAGTAGATACCATGATATGCATGAGATGGTTCTTAGCAATGGAAGTTAGTTATTTTGATTGATTGACTATCCTGAAAACTGAGCAGCTTAAAGAGCATACCTGGCTAGGAAAGGCTTGGGTAGCTAATGGGACCAGCATTGTGATTTGCTCCCATTTTGTTTTTCCTCAGATTGCCAGAGTGACTAGGTGAAGTTTCTAAGAAAGCATGGTCGAGCTAGGGATGTTGTCATGTCATTTGAAATGTACAACACATATCAGCATTTCAGTTCTGTCACTTCCTTGCCTTTTTTATGTAAAATGAAGCCATTACTTAAAAGAAGTTTAAAGTGAGATGCTGTCCCCATATATATGAGTTTTCAATTTTACTCATTGATTAATCAAGGCATTATACTAACATACTGATTTATTTCTTGGTAGTTGTGAATTAAGGCTTTATAGTAAATCACAATAAAAGCCAGTCTACATATTAACTCCCTTTAAGAATCAAATAGTGTTATTGTTTTTCCTTGTAACATAATCAGCAAACCAAATTACTTCAAAAAGCTAAAAAAAAAAAAAGCATCCTTCAATCTTGTTTGAAACCTTGAAAAAAGAAAATCTTGTTCAGATCACAATTAGTTTTCCCTCAGGACACAGATCAGAATTTAAATTAACATTTATCCTTTCTGTGAGCAAAGAATAATGACGACTATTTCGGCCAATGATAATATTATACAAAATAATCAACCCATAAATGAAAAAGGAGGGAAATTAAATGGCTATTAACAGTATTGTTTCTCAAAATTTGCTCTAGGATTACGGCACTGTTCTACCATAATTATTGCTAGATATAAATGCTCACTATGTAATAGAAAACTGAATGTATTCTTTAGTAAGAAGCAACAGCATTTTTATATGTATCTTAAGAAAGTGTTCCTCAACTTCAACAATTAAGATGTGTGGGCTTCAACTGTTCCAGAATTCTCTAGCCAGTATTTTGCTTGGAAATTCTGGGAATTGAAGTCTGCTCATCTCAAAATTGCTAAGGGTGGGAAACACTGGTCTAAGAAGACATGCATGTATAAAAAATCTATACAGTAAACACAAGATGGACACTCTATGGCTCTTTAGATGTTGATCAAAACCAATTTCTTATTTTCCTTAGCCAAATTGGTTAGCATTGCAGTCTAACACATCTGAGTATTGTCGCATCCTTGTTATTGCTATATATAAGAATTGTTTACTTGTCCGATTCATTTAATAAAAGTGGAAACAATTTTTAATATTCTCACTTCAGTCATTTAAAAATAATGTGCATTTCTGTTTGTTCCTTAGGATGTGAATTTTTTGCTGTATGTTTGTTCCACATCTGGAGATACTCTAGTTATGTTTTTTTTTTTAAATGAAAACCAGACAGGGTGATTCCCTCCCTACAGTTCTGTTCAAGAGATGTTTTCAGTAATGCTCATAAACCAGTTGTTAGTCATATATAAGGAAATCCATCTGAAGATATAACCAGCCTTGCTGAGCTTCATATTACAGGACACAGTCTGCTTCTTCACATAGAAATTGTGAAAATGTTTGGGCAGGAAAAAAAGTGATTACAATAAGAGGAAAATACTTTTAAAAGACAATTTTAAGTATTGCATTATACTTTGGAGAGAAACAGTGGCATTTTAGGGCAGGGGTCTCCAACCTTGGCAACTTCAAGACTTCTGGGAGTTGAAGTCCAGAAGTCATAAAGTCGCCAAGGTTGCAGATCCCTGTTTTAAGGTATTTCAGTAATTTCAAATGAAGGTGATAGTTTCTCTTAAATTAAAAATACTTCTTTTACGATGAATAACTTATGGGAGAGCTATTTAGGTAATTCCCATGTTGAATTCTTTCACAGTTCTGACCTGAGTTATTGAATAAAATACTATGTCTGAGTTGTTATAACATGCAAAGTTAAAGAAACCACAGTATGGATTAGTATGTTGTGTGACACAAGCTTATGTGGGTAAAAAAGTAAGGATCTTACATACCCGGTCAGGGCCCTAAAAAAACCTCTGCATTCTTATGTAAACTGTGCTGGCTTATGACATGTAGAATTCTGCAATAATTGCACAGAGGTTCCCCAAAGATGAATCAATGATGCTAAAACATATGAACACCCCCAATTTTGGAATATGGCTTTTAAGAAAATTCAATATTTATGTCCAACATTGCCATTCTCCAATTCTTTCAGGTTCTCCAAACAACACCACTTTGCTATGATTTTAGGCTTCCTAACATCTGTTGATCTTCAGCAACTAAAAGAATGCTTACTTAGCAAAAGCAGGTCAAACTGCACAACTGGATTGCCATAATAGGCTAAGCCCAAATCAAACAAACCACATTACAGCTTCATGTGATTTGTGGATCCAAGCTGCAGGTCAGATGTACAGAATATCAGTGCAACTGCTGCTTGTTGGGGCCTCCCTGAACATTCCTCCTACACTCTGCAATTGTACTTTGAAAGCAAACTTTCCATGATTCCAACAGGAGGTATTTATCAAACCTGATTGCCGTAGCTCCTACATGTTTTGTACTTGAGGGTGTCTGGGGAAGGAGAGGTGTATGCAAGGACAGGATCTGGCTCTGTCCCACACCTTTCAGGCTTTGGCCCTGCACTACTAGGGGATATGAGCAGTATTTTCAGAACATCCCTGCAAAAAAGCTTTCCATGACCATATAAGACACTTGGAGTTGGTATTTGTGTTTCCCAGTGTGCTATGGCATACCCACAGTAGAAATTGGCTTGCATTTTCAATTTGCCTTCTTTAACTAGACTATGGAGTATCCTAAATCTCTGCTCTCTAAGGAAATGGCTTTAAAAATTAATTGCTTTACTGTCTGGAAAACATTGCTTGGTCTGAGAGAAAGAATATGAGCCAAAGGATTTTTTTTTTAACAGCATGAGATACCTCTGTCATTGAGAAACAAACATATTATGCCTGTTACTTCTACAAACATTCACTAAGAATATCATGCTAGTAAGACTTAAGAGAAAAACTTATTTCTTACAAAAACTTTGAGAAATCTATTATTTCTATAGATGTATGGATATAGATTTCCTGTTTTCCTGACAGAGTTAAAGAAAAAGAAAAAGAACAACAGAAATTTGGGTTTTTCTAAATTTTTCTAATAACTTAATAGTTTCCCAAGTTAAGCAGAATAAATTGCTCTCTGCTTTGCTTTATTAATCCCTGGACTTTTTTGCACAGCAGCTGGAATCCAGAAAGTTATCTGTGCTTTAGGAATGGAAAAAATGGTAGCATTTTTATAATATTAACCATGACAAATAAAATTGCCTGAATCTCTGCACAAATATATAAAATCTTTTGCTCAGATTTGACCAAATACACATGGAGCTTGTTTAATATGTACACACACTGAATTAATTATTGTATCAGAAATATTTGGGAAGAATGTAATGGTTATAGTATTGGTCTGAAAAATGAACTTTCCCCATTAAAAATATTGATGCTACAAAAATGTATGTAAACAGAATTCTCTGAGCTAGAAACTGAGACTGTAGTCTGTTATCTTCTTTTCCTTTTCTTCTTTGGAAATATTTCGGGATTGTAAGGTTCCACATGGATGTGTTGTAAATTGTGAAACATCTGAAAAGCACTCAGGATAAAGGACACAGGGATGTGAGATGGGAAGGAAAAACTCTGAAATAGCTCAAAGCACTGAGAGTTATATATTTTAAAGCATTTCCTTAGTATGCAGGGTCTCTAAAATAATTCTCAGACCTCCTAACAAGACAATTTTCATTGTGTCATCAGACTGAGAATAATATGATGATGGATGTACTGATTGGAAAATTTATTCTATGCTACTAATATCAATTTACTGCATTCTTGAATCTATGAGAAATAGAATTTTAGTGCTAAGCTGAAAGTGTCACATGAGTATGCTTTCATGGTTAACATTATTTTGTTTCTCTTGTTAAATCTAACAAGTGCCCAATGTTAATTTGTTTTGAACAAGTTTTTTTTTCTGAATGAACATTGAGAACACATCTATTTTCAACTTAATGTTGCTTAGTCTAATAAATTTTTGTCAGTGCCATGACAGGACATACATAGTCTCTTGAGCATTAATTGAGGTTTGTTTCTAGAATGCTAAACCAAGGAAGGGTGCTATAGAATTAGGTGACTGCCAATAATCACACAAATGTGATTGTGAATAGTCCTTCACTGTGCCATAAGTCCCTCAGATCTTAAAAGATAGGACAGAGTGTGCAAAGAATGGGCCACTTTCTACACAGAGGGGAATGGGAAGACTAGTCACATTTTGTTATAAACAGGTGAATATGGCCTGATTACATTTTGTAGATTGGTTGTGATTTGGAAAGAAGTTGGAGGGAGATATTTTTGTTTTTTTTTGTGATGGGCCTGTTTTAGGGTTTACAGTAGGTTGGTTGTTTTCTTGCAGATATTTCATTACCCAAACTAGGTAATAGCAGCAGCTACTGATGTTACCTATGTTCTGTAATGAAAATATCTGCAAGGAAACAACCAAGCTCAGAGAGCACCCAGAACCCCTCATTTCAATCTAGAGCTACATATATTCTCCTTTACTGGTTACAGTAGTCTTTATCTGTTTCCAGCTCAAATATAATAGGAAACTATGATGTCATTTTTCAGCAATTGTGGTCAATCTGAGTTTGGGGGAATGCACAAAAGGGAAGTGGGAGATCAAAAGTGGCCTCCTAGGCCTCCTATGATATATATGCTTTGAGATAAAGGATTGTCATAAGGATACTGAGTAGATTACATATATGCTTGTTTTAAATAACAGGATATGCTATGACACTCTGAAGGAAGTGTCCATGAAGGAAGTGTCCATTTTTCTATTAGAAAAAAACTAGAATTCCTGAGAGACACCAGAGATCAGGAAAAGAAGGGAACTCATTCAAAACTGAGAATCACAATTAAAATACATGCATGCTTAATCTCTCACAGTTGCATAATTACAATAGCTAGAAAGGGCAGAGGTGCTGAAAGTATTGCACTTTGGGTGGTAACTTTTGTTTTTGCACTAATTATGGCATAAACATGTAAAACCAAACACAGTCTTAAAAGAGGGTAGGATTTTATCTTTCCAATTTAGCTAAAGATAGCCATGACAAAGTTCCAAACAGAACAACAAAGTTTTTTTTTTTCATAACTATCTTTTCTAACAAGTTTTCAAGACGTTAAAATTAAATTTTCTCTGAATTAGAACCCAGGATGTTTGACCTCAGCAACAAATTTAGACTTGTTACTTGCCTTGGGATTTCTGAATTCTACATACATATCACTTGCTCGGTAACCTGAAAGGCCAGAGAGTGATGATTTTATGCAGTTTTCAGAAGTTGAAGAGCTGAGTAAGGCTGCTAAAAAATATCATATAGGGACCAACACAGATGGCCAAAGTCTATGTTGCTACTTCTGGTACAAGAAAGGTACAGTTGCATATGTGGACAAATTGTGCACGTGTACATACAAACAATTTTAATTTTTTGTTTCAGCAACAAGTATGACTCTTGCTTCAAAAAAAGGCAGGGTTAGTATGCTCTATAATGCAGCGCTTACAATGGCGCTTAACAAACCGCAAAGCTTCCACTGAAATCTCACAGTCCTGAACGTTCAGCATTTGCAGGTCAAAGCAATTGGCTGCTACAATCTGCAGGCCTTGTCCGGTGACACTTTCGCATGATTTCAGGCTCAGTCGCTTCAAGTTGAAGCAGTTCAGAGCCAGAAACTCCAAGCCAATGTCAGAGACCAGAGGGCATTTTCCAATGTCTAGTGACTTGAGTTTTGTGCAATTTTTGGCCAGGTACTCTATTCCATGGTCTGTGATGCCTTCACAGCCTCGTGCATTGAGGTAACGCAGCTTGCTGCAGTACTTAGTAATGTATCGGAGACCAACATCAGTGATGCGAACACAGTGGGCGATGCTGAGATAACGCAGGCGGAACTCCAGCTTTGCAATCTCGCGCATTCCAAAGTCACTGACAAAGCGGCAGTCGCTCACACTCAACTCCCTAATGGAAGGGCAGTAAATCATCAGGTACCGGAGGCCTTCATCGGTAATGCGGATGCAGCGGCGCAAATAGAGATGTGTCAACTGTGTGCAGTGGGTGGCAATGGTGTGCAGTCCTTCATCCTCGAGGACAAAACAGTCACTCATGTCCAAGTAGCGAATAGAAATCTGTTTGCCATGTAAAGGAGATAATTTGATGGAAACTTCACGGGATAAGCTGATGCACGTCACTTTGGAACAACCTATATTGGAAAGGGGGGGAAAATTGTTAACAAAGATGGTCCACTTTATATAAATGAATTTAGAGATATAGGATTTTCATCCCAGGAATGATGGATTGGAATTATTCGTCAGCCAGCAACATTCTGCCTAAATCCAGTAGTTAAACTAGTGCAGGCTAAGCAACATTACCGATATTGTATTTTTTAAAAAAAGTTTAAAGGTCTTTGAAAATCTTGCCATATTTCGATCAAATCAAATTTGATGTGGCTCAGACTATATACTACTACAGGTAGTCCTTGAGTTATGATCACAATTGAGCCCAGTTTATGACCTTTCTTGCCACAGTTATTAAGTGAATCACTGCAGTTGATAAGTTATACGGTTGTTATATGAATTTAGTTTCCCCATTGATTTTGCTTGTCAAAAGATTGCAAAAGGTGATCAATGACCTTGGGATAGAGCAATGGTCATAAGTATAAGTCAGTTTGCCAAGCATCTGCATTTTGATCACATGATCATGGGGATGCTACAAAGGTTACAAGTGTGAAAAATGGTCGTGTCACTTTTTTTAATGCCGTTTTAACTTTGAAAGGTCACTAAATGAACTGTTGTAAATCAAGGGTTATCTGTGTACATTTGTTCCTGTAATCTTGAACTAATTTGAAGCAAAACCATGCATCACAGGGCAACAAATTTTGAATCCTGGTAAATGAGTTAACTTACAGAATGTCTCCAAAATCTGAGACCCATGATTCCCATGGAAGTAAAATGTGGCAAATTTTATAAAACAAATTATGCTATAAACATCATAGAACAGAAATGTCATGAAACATTTCCTGTACTGATATTTGACTGTGTTACACATTTTCAACGTCCAGCATTTTCAAGGCAGATACATATCTGAATATATTCCAATTTTTCCAGTAAAGACACCACTGAGGAATCTGATAATGAAACATATCTGGAAAGATGACCCAATGAGTCACACTTTAAAATAAAATCATGTAATATTTCCTTTCCTAAACTGCAGGCAATATTCAGGAAATATGTCTAGTTGATGTTTATCAATTTTGGGTACTATCACACCTGAATTCCTGAGTTGCTTAAAGCTTTCTTCATGTTTTATTGTGGGAACTGATGCATGACATGGATAGAAAATTTCATTTCTGTCCTGGACTATTATTATCCAGAAATTAATCTCTAAAAATATAGAAACTGGATATTATTTATACATAATTCACTGGGCCACGAGAATGAGAAAAGAAAAAAATCTGTTTCACATGCTGCTGATATTCTTAGGAAGGTACACATGATAGATACCGCCAATGATAAAACTGACTTTTACCAACATCTGGAAAGGGAAGACAAAGAAGAACAACTTTTTTTCAGTCCCTGAAGACAATATCTTGCAAGCAAAACTCTGACAATGGGTCTGGTTAAATACATCTCCAACTTACTTTGGTTCTCAGAGATAATCATCACCTCAAACCATCCCTCCTGCTTTTCCCCAATTTCTCTCTTACAAACTTCAAAAAAGAAATGAGGTGGTGTAGGAACGAAACTAGGAGGGAAACAATAAAACACATGGGGTGGGGATGATAATAATCATTACTATCTGATGGCATTTTCTCTTTTTTATGTTCTTTATTTAATCAGACAGACATATCCATCTATTCAATCTTCTCCCAATTTTCTCTCTCTCTTTTTCTTCCTCCTTGTAGTTCCCCAATTTTGTTTCTCTTTCATTCTCCATGAAAAGTAGTCAGTTCACTGGACACCTGCAGACCACAGCAACCTTCTTGCTATTTTTGCCAGAGGAAGACAACAGAGAAACAGACCAAATGGAAAATAGGCAGAATCACAATGATGCTAGTCATTGTATCTAGTCTAGTCCAGGGTGCCAAATTCAAGGTGCATGGACTGGATCTGGCCCACAAGGTGCTTAAATCTGGCCCGCTAGGCAGGCCTGAAAATAGCAAAGGACCAGCCTGTGATATCTCTGGCAGCCAAAATAGGGTGTGTGGGGGGATTGTGTGTCCCCTCTGTGTCTGTTTTGGCTGGCAGAGTGCTGCAGGCCATCCAGGCTAAAAATGGGGTGTGGGAGGGCCTCGCGTCCTCCCCCTCCCGCGCCCTGTGTTGGCTGGCAGGGTGCTGCAGGAAGCATCCATCCCATCTTCTCCCAGCCCGGCCCATGGAGAACTACAATGTTGATCTGGCCCTCAGAGAAATCCAGTTTGACATCCCTGGTCTAATCATAAAGCATGTGAGAGTCAGAAAGCATAACTTTTCCAAAAACAATGTGCTGCTTTAGTTGATATACTCCAGAGATGACACTCCAAACTTACATTTATATTTGCTTTCTAATCTTTCTCATTTTCTCCTTCTGGAATTAATAGAAGATTGCAATGACTAACTACAGTAATGCCAAGTTTGGCTTCCCAGTCTGTATGGTCTGCAGGCTGTTGGTTACTTCCTGAAGCAAAGTCAGAAGATGAAATCATGCTTGCCTGATGGATATTGCAGAATTCAGGGCTACTTATGTTCTGAAGCCATTTAAATAGTGTCCATCCCCATCCTTTTTACAGATTCTATAGTTTAATATATTTACTTACTTGATGTCTGGAAGCATTTTATCTTCTAATAATATTCACAATAAAACATGCAGGCTCTCGGCAACAGTCTTTCCATAGGGAAAATGTACAAGTTTTTAAATAAAATGAGAATGTTAGAGGGGAACTCTGAATCAACTTGGCCAGTTATGAGATAGTGGGTCATAGTCTAGTCCATCTGTGTAGGCACTCTGCTTAACACTGAAAGAGTCCTTTTAAAAATGTGGAAAATCTGATATCCAACTTTTCTGTGGTTTTTGACATAATGGTATAATTTCTAGGATGCACTATTCATAAGATCCCACAATGAGTTTACAAAGTAAACTAAGTCTCACGTGAGACCTGCAAAATATTCTAACAGATAAGTTATCATGTTCATACTAATAAAATTCCATTTTATTCTATGCCAAACATTTGGAGAGTTAAAGCCAGCTAAAACCAAGGACTTGTCCCAAACCAGGATTAATTCCTTAAATACACAGTTGGAAATATGTACAGTAAGTGCAAGCTATATCTAACAGAATATTTCTATAATGATTACACTATAGCTATACACTCCAAAGATTCTGCATTCTTCTATTCCCATTTATCTTTTTCTCTCTCTTTCTTACATTCTCTTGTATACACTGAAAAGTTATGTACAGTATGTACCACAGTTAGGTCTGCTTATTTAGCAGATTTTTTGTTCCAATGGCTGAATGAAAGAATGTGTGTGATTCAGAGAGATCTTTTGCTTCCTGAGAAATATCTTTTTGCATGATATATTCAAACCACACATTTGAAATGTAAAATAGCAAGTATGCCAGAAGGGTGACAGCTAGCAAAAACTCTGTTGTTATGAACTTTTAAGTCAATGTTGTCTCTTGGTGACTATGTGGATGGATCTATGCAGTTTCCTTGGCAGGATTTTTGAAAGTACATTGCCAATACCTTCCTAAAGGATATTTTTCAACTTCCCAAGGTAAGGCTGGGAGAAATGATTGCTTAGAGTCACCCACATGGCATCAGTGTCTAAGGACAGACCAAAACTCAAGTCTCCCTGCTCCTAATCTAGGATCTTTAATTGCTGCAACAAACTGGCTCTCTGAGGAAAACTCTATGTATACAGGTAATCCTCAACTTACAACAGTTCATTTAGTGACCATTCAAATTTATAATGGCACTGAAAAAAGTGACATATGACTGTTTTTCACACTTACAACCTTTGTAGCAGCCCCATGATCATGTGATACAGATACTTGGCAATCGTCTCATACTTACAACAATTGCCGTGTCCCAAGATCATGTGATCACCTTTGCAACCTTTTGACAAGCAAAATAAATGGGGAAGCTAGATTCACTTAACAACCATGTTACTAACTTATCCACAACAGTGATTCACTTATGAACTGTGGCAAGAAAGGTCATAAGATGGAGGGAAACTCACTTAACAAATGTTTCACTTAACAACAGTAATGTTGGGCTCAACTATGGTCATAAGTCAAGAACTGTCTGTAGTTAATATTTTACAGGACAGCTATCTGTTGGTACCATGAATATGTCCCAAATTCAGTTACATACAGACATACATGCATATTCATAATGTTTCCCCAGTGTTAGAAAACATTGGTGTCCAGGGATTTCCCATGTCTGCTCCTGGCAAGATTTTGTCTGTTGTGTATAAATTTTGTAATCCATTTACCAGATAGTGTTTTCTGCTGGCTTTATGTAGTCTTTGTTCATAAAGCTTTATGCTGCTATACATGTATTCTTTCTAAACCAATTCAGTGAGATTTCAAGACATTCTGAATCAAAGTTCTTGCAGGCAGTGAGATGAATCTATTTCTTTCCCCTTCCAACACCAACAACTCCTAATATTCTTACTTCTACTTGTTTTTTGGTAAGGGCTTTTTTCTTTATCTATGAAACAGTCTGAAGGAACTGCTGGTTTGGGGAATCAATAATAAATGAATGGTGCTTTACATCAGGATACAATGCTGACTTTTCTCTACCCTATAATATAGTACTAAACTAGACTCAAGAAGCTGAAATTATGCTGAATACAGAATTGATCTACTGGCAAATTGATCAACTAGGTTGCTGAAATGCATTAAAATAATGTGGGGTAGGTGAAGGGGGGAGGAGAGGAGAGAAGAGAAGTTGAGGGAAAGAATGTCTGTGTCCATATGTCATATATCTCATCTCATCTCCATCTCTCCATTGCTCTATCATCTCTCTCAGTCTCCCTCTCTCCCTCCTTCTATCTGCGCTCT
>JAEANM010014745.1:0-13871 GCA_017656035.1 Myanophis thanlyinensis
GTATTTTATTCAAATTACTGTCATAATCATTTTGAGTAAAACTTATTACTGTATGCTATCTTCTGTGTTTCTAAGTTGAATTGTCACATGTCATTGAAAAATGAATTTAGAATCAATTGAAAGCCATTTATTTTTAAAATATATATATGGTTGAATACTGTGCTAAAAATAACATGGATATAAAATTATTAAAGTGGGTATCATAATATACACGTTTAGCATTATGAAACACTTTTCATATGTCAATATTAACAGCCCACTAGCAATGAAAAGTCATAACCCAACAATATATATTGGTTCCTTAATTAACATGAAAATACTAATACTTTAGTGAAAATTGATATTTCTCTTTCTCCATTAAGATCTGCTTCAAAGTATGACTTGTAGATGCAGATTGTGTCCAAAGCAAAAATAATAATAATGAAAGAGCCAAGGTTGAGAAACACTGGATTAGAGGATTCATCACAATTGTTGCAAAACAGTAGAGGGGGGTGGGGAGAGACAGACAGAGACGTTTTTCTCATCATCATCTTCATCCTCCTCCTTTCCTCCTTATTTTCTGCTTTTAAATCATTACTGACAATTCCAGGCAGTTTTTCCCATATTTTTCAGTTAGAGCCAAGGGAGAGTTACTGGACCAACTTGAAGAACATCTTAAAGTCACCAAGGTTGAGAAACACTGTTCTAATCTATACATTATCTAATTCATTCACTTTCTTATATACCATAAGTGAATTAGAATACTGTATACATTCAGACACTAGGCATATGCATGTACTGTATGAGTAATCTGCTTCCTTATGAATTTCTGCATCTATTAAGCTTTTACTGCAAATATATGTACTGTGTATCTCTCATTCAGTCGCCTGCTTATTTCATGCAAAGTAAAACTAATTTGAAATTTGGCATGCAACATCTTCTTGAAGAATTAATATGCCTGATCTGATTAAAAGTCGCGCATGATCTTAATCTTAAAATCTTAATCTACTTTTTCTATTCCATCAGTTTAACCAGAACAGCATATAATATATTTCTGTTTCATTTTGGAGGAAACTAATTGGCAAAGTTTATTCAAACAAAGCTGTACTTATGTGCTTAGTGCTGCTTTGAGGAGCGGCTCAAAAGTTATTTTCCTGCACAGGAAACCTGTTGCGCTGCTGGCAAGAACATAATGCATGCTCAGTTTCAATCTGAAGCTAGAATTCTGCCAGTAGACTAACATTTGCAGAGGGAGCCACCTTGTGGATCCTTTGTGTTGTTAATTCTTTGTGATGTTAATATTTCATTTACAGACCAGAAAGAGAACTAGAATGCAGTGTATGGAGAACATAGGAGAGAGAACTGTAAAGATCAAGATCTTGTTTGTTTGTTTATTTTTATCCATTTTATTCCTTTTTCCTTGCACTTTTTATTCCTTTCTCTTCTCTTCTCTCCTCTTTCTTTAAATTTAGTCTGTGATAGATTTTACTGTTACAGCCAAAATTCTTAATAAAAAAATATAATAAGATTTATAATCGATGTATTGAACATAATGAAAAACTAACACATTTTATTTCAGTATTGCTTTCTGTATTTAAATTCACTTATCTCACTTTTTAAAAAGAAACAGTCTTGGATATTGTTCCTTTAAAAAAAAAAGATTTGCATGATCTTAAAAGGTTTTTTTTTTAAAAAAAAAAACTGTCTATGATCATGCCTTAGGAAAGCAAAACCAATGGAATGGAAATTATTTTCCCTGAAATTGAGGGCAGTATAACCTTTTGTATAATAAGGTAAAGAGATTTGCTTTAAGCAAGAATGCTTGCTTTTTCATGTCTGGTTTTGGAGAAGTGGTATTGGAAACCGTGTTTATTTTATTAAAATCTGCTTTCTTAAAGTCCAAAATACGCAATTCAATGTCAAAGGAATGGGCATTACTGGATCATTCTTCATTAATATCCCTGCTAACTATATTTCATTATGTTACGTTACGTTTTCCCAGCTGCTTCATATCAATTGAAGGATAGTTGATCCTCTTGCATCTTTTGAGGGAGTAAGTTGTCAGGAAATCAGGAATATCCTGAAATATGTTTGCAGATTTTTTTCTCCCTTAACAGATGTCAGAGTAAAAATCCCTCAGTGCAAATACTTCATGCCTTTTTGAAAGAGCTGTAGTTTATTTCTGAAAAATATTATTTAGACCTGCTGCTTGTCTGGGCAAGTGATACTGCAATGGATACAAACAATACTGTTGTTTTATTGTTTTATTTGATGTGTGTTGCATTTAACTCATTAATTGTGCACAGTCTCCTTCAATACACACATGAGCCCTAGTCTTTTGAAGATTTCATTTATAATCCTAACACAAGGTCTTTAACAAATCTTCCAAAATACAAGCAATCCTAGGCTGCATTAATAGAAGGGTAGAATCGAAACCATGTGAACTTCTAATACTGCAACACCAAGGCATAGTAAGACCACACTTGGAATATTGCATCGAGTTCTGGCCACCATAATATAAAAAAGATATTAAGACTCTGGAAAAAGCCTCAGAAGACCAACAAGAATGATTAGGAGACTAGAGGCTAAAACATACAAAGAATAGTTATAGGAATTGTGTGTCTAGTCTAATGAAAACAAGGACTAGCAGAGACATAATAGCAGTGTTCCAATATTTGAGTAGTTTTTACAAAGACAATGGGCTCAAACTATTTTCCAAAGCACCAAAAGACAAGAAATAATGCATAGAACCTAACCAAGGAAGAGAAGCAACCTAGAATTAAGGCAAAAATTCCTAATGGTGAGACCAAGCAACCAATTGAACAACTTACCTTCAGAAGTTGTGGGTGCTCCCTCACTGGAGGCTTTCAAAAATAAACTGGACAACCATATGTCTGAAATCGTATAGGGCTTTCTACTTGAGCAGGGGTTGGACTAGAAGACCTCCAAGATCCCTTCCAACTCTATTATTCTATATTCTATTTTCTTTGAACATAAGGGAAAATAGTTTTCAGCAATAGACGGTCACATTAAAGATAATTGATATAATGTTCACTATGTAGCTGATTTTGAAAAATCTTAACTGATTCTCAGTTGCAAATACGTAATGCAAAATATATACATGTGAGCTCTTTATGCATGATACAATGCATAGCACTGCACTGGTGAAAGAAGAAAAGTCAAAACAATTCAACACAAGCTAGAATCACTACCTCATGGTGTTAAGGACAGCAAAACATAATTATTTCTCCACTCCTGTTGCATGGTAAGTCACCTAGTAGCCCTATTTTAGGTGACTCAGTCCCTCCTTGGAGGGAGTGATACCAAAATTCACCTATAGGGTCACTGTGTGGAAGATGCTATACATCTGAAGGACAAAGTCATGCTCATTTACTCCATGTTGGACTCCAGCTTTAAAGCAGAACCAATAGAGGTAATGGGAGCCGTCTTGCATGGTGACCTAGGAGGGTTTGAGCTCATGGAACCTGAGAAAGTGGACAAGGCTCTCTCAGCTGCTAGTTAGGCCACTTGTGTTTTAGATTCATGCTCCTCTTGGCTTATTAAAGCTGTGCAGGAGGAGATGTGTGAAGTAGGGCTGTCATGTTGAATTGAAAAGGGAAATTATTGGATCCCTAGTCCTTTTCATTGGGTCTGGGAAATAGTTAACTCTACCTTGAGAGAGGGAGTGGTTCCACCGGCTCTTAAAGGGTGGTACTGCACCCCCTTTTTACGGGATCATCATTCCACCCAATTATTCTGGATGGTATTCATTCAGTCTCCAATCTTTCCTTTTTAATCCTAACTAGTTAGCATGGGTAACAGTGAGTAGGGCGTCTCAATTGAGGAATGGGTGCAACTTACATACCACATAAAGGTATATATTGTAGTTATTAGTTACAACTATGGCTGCCATCTGCTCTTTGAACAGGATTGTGAGTCTAGACGAACCCCCAGATTGTGCACCAAGTCACTGGCCTTTTCAATTCAATATATAAATTACACTCATGTGACAGCTCTACTTCACTAATGAGAAACATTTCACTAGATTGTTGACATTACTGTCTTGAAGGCTTCTTTAATACACCAGTACATAACAACTTGGGAAAAACATTAGACAAACAGATGAAATAAAATAACAGTGCAGCCTGTAAGGCATTTAGCATTAACACATGACAGCCTGAAAGTGTTTTGTCATTTGCTCTATTTAGCCCAAGGCAGTTGTGAAAAAAATAGATACCCGATAGGGGGGATTGATTTGACAAAACAACTGAAGAAATAAATACAGATGCACAAATATACACTCTCATACACATATATACATATGCATGTAAACATCTCTAGGGAAGGGAAAAAACTTCTTGGAAAAAGCCTATGTTTAGGAAAGGATAATTGCTAAGGCTTTTCACTAGGCACAGCTGTGAAATTCTCTTCACTCTAGTTCCAAGCAAATATAGAAAGGTATGATAAATACTTTTATTGCAAATAATTATGAAATCAGACACATTAAAGAAGCAGTTAATTTGAATGCATGTCCTCAAAATTGGGCAAAGGAAGGCTGGAAGTAAAACGTGCATTGTAATGTCAGGATGCTTCATGCCTTTTAAACTTGTGTTGTGATACATAGACAAGTACTAAGGTGCAGAGCTTGCATCTGTCATGACATAATGCAGTTTGTCATTTTGAAAAAAAGGGCAGTGATTGTGAATGCTTGTAATACACCTGAAACCTGCCACTCATTTGTTCACGATCCTAAGATTTCAATCCTAAACTTCTTTCTCCTGCCTTTTTGAATCTCTTTTCCCTGCCTTGAATACCCATCTGTCTCTTGTTTACAAAATAGGTAGGTCTAGTATGAGAAACATAGTATCCTGCCATATTAGCTTCAACCAAGCAGGAGATTCAATACAATTTTAAACATTTCACTTTCATCCAACCTAATATATTTTTAAACATAACTTTTTTTGAAGATAAAATTATTGCACATATATAAAGGAAAGTTAAAAAAAGAAAAAAGTGTGAGAATCAATAAAATAAAAATTAGAAAAAGATAAAGAAGCAACTTCCAATGTTATTTACAGCAGTTATAAATCAACATATCCCTCCTCCCCTTTCTATGTTTATATTCTATAGTTTGCTTCTATTTCATATTCACCCTTATTAATAGCAAATCCAAAAATCATCATTCCATTATTTTCAATTTTCAGCAAAAGGTCCATAGAAGGTTTTCAATCTGTTATAAAATCATATGTTGTTTTATTCCTCATCAAATAGCATTCAGTTTTATCATTTCCACAAATTCACAATCCATTCCTACAATGGTATTTCTTCAACATCGTGCATACAATTGAATGATATTCAATTCCAATTGTCTTCCTATTTATGTTAAAACTTTCTCTGAATTGTAAGTATGAAAAACATTGAAAACCAAATCCCTCTACAGTCAATTGTTCTTCTGAGTTCATTTTAGGTTCTCCATGTTTCTGCACTAATAATAATTCTGCACTTTCATTTGACATGATGTTATCCGTTCTTTATGCTTACTGTTTCTTTTCTATAAAATGCTTCTTATACTAAATAAAGGTATTTTGGACCTAGTTTAAGTTTTCATCTATTCCATATTCTTAACAAGGCACTGCTAACAGCATTTTTTAAAAATCTACATAAACTTTAAATTTATTGTTGGCTCAAATTATTAAAGTATTAAAGGACTCAGCTGCTGCAATTAGAGCCAAACTAGAAATTTATACAATTTGTTCTTTATCTAAAATCAGGGCATACAATTATTGTTGCAATCTCATGGCTTTCTCTTTGTCCAGAAAAGCTTTGAAAGTTTGGGTTCACCATCCAGCCACCAACCTCAACATCATCACCACTATGAAAAGGCATATTAGTCTGTCATTTCCCTACTTGGTTGTGTTCAATAAATAAAAATAATCTTTTGCTCCAATGAATGAACTCTTCAAAATGAAGGAAAGGGAGAAATTTAATTTTTTAAAAAAAATCAAGTTGTCATTCTCATCCTAAGTTAACATGGCAGTTAAAGAAGAGTGCTAATTGAGTAGAAGAGTACTGATCATGATTAAATAGGAATCATCAGTTTCTTTATGACATGGAAAAAAGGCTATCATCAATTAGACAGCCTCACAAAAACAGTAAGATAGGTATGTGTAGTTTGAAAACTGCTCATATTTTTAAAGTAGCTCCAATTCAGGTTTTACATACAATTTTATTCTCCCTCTTCTATTTTTGTCTGTTAAACTTTGGCATGCGAAAGCTTCTGGTAAATTTTACATTACATTTTTGTTTATGCCAGAGTTGTAGTAATAAAGTTTTGGTTTACTAATCTCTATGGAAAATCTCCTGAGTTTTCTGACTGGAAAATCTTACAGGGATCGTCAAAACTGTCCTGTTTGATGCAGAAAACTAATGTGTACCATTCTGTTTCTAATATAACTGAGGAACTCTCAAATTGTTACTCATGAAAAAGAGGAATCAGTGGCCTTGTTTACAAGTAATTCTGATAGATTTGGACTGACTAAATTAAAGAACCAACAACATAAGTTGTTTGGAAAAATGCAAAGACACAATATTAAATCAACAGGCAGAATCATCTCTGGTTAAACAACTGCAGTGCCTTTTCAGCAATGAGCTCATCCACTTTTTGGAGCTGGATGGATAAGCAGAATTGTTTCCCTCTGTTGTTGCCTGAAATTTGGCAAGGCCAGAAATTGGAAATCATAGTAGCTGATACCCTCCTCAGTGAGTTCATCTTTGTGTATGCAGCATCCCAAATGTCAGTTGCTCAGGAACAAGAGCAATAAAGAACTTCTACTCTTAGTAGCACCTGAGGGACTTTCAATAGATGTTTTGTGTATCATAGAAAATAAGATGATAAGACTAAAATGCCTATTTGGTCTGATATAACAACTCTTCATACAATATTTAATGACTTGCTACACATAGTAAAATATGTGAAATATGGCTGAATACATCCTTTTAATACACTGCTTTTATTTTTATTATTTGACTTAGAAAAGTACTGTACGGCTGATACACTGAATCCCAACTCATTTATTGTTATTACTGAAAACAAAACTTTTGCAGAGTATCTCAAATGAACAACTTTGAAACTAGAGAAAGGAAATGGAAAAAAGGATGTTATAATATATGATTTTGAGGATCATATTTTGAATAAAAATAATAGATTACAGAGAAATTGTAAAAAAAGCTGTAATCATAAAGTAAGTAGTTATGATATATTTATATTTGTAACTGCTGTAAAAGAAAATTGGAAATCACTTCTTTATAATGCATTTTTCTTCTTTCTTTGCTCTTTTTTCATTCACTTTCCCTCTTTTTTCATATTTTAAAAAAAAAGAAGGTGGAGAATTTTAAAGGAAAGGAAGCACAACTGACATGGAATAACTTTTTTAAAATTATACTGCACCTTGGACTCCCATTGACAATTGATTGAAGGCACCAAGGGACTGCAATGACACCAAAAAACAAAGTAGAAAAATAGAGCCAAGTTGTACAGATAATGTATCTTGTTTAACAGCATCACTTGCTCAAATGGAAGAAGTTTGACACATGACTTCTGGGTTCAAGCCAGCTCCACTTTTAGCAATTTCTGCACCCCAGTTTTGCAAATAGTGGCATGAACGTACATAACAAAATAATGGCAAGGATGAACATGATTTATATCAGCATGCCTCCTTCCTCAAATGAAATCACTTTGTTTCATGGAACATACAATTTGATATTATTTGAATTTTATATCTACTATATGAATGGCCTGAGAATTTTTAAAATGTTGGTCTAGCACAGGGGTGTCACAGTCAAGAGGGCCACATCAGGGTTGTGTTTGACCTTGGGAGCCAGGGTGGGCGTGGCCAGGAAGGGGTGGCCAGCTTGATGTCACTCATGTCAGGGGTGCTTGTGGTGGCCCAAGTGCTCTGTCAATGAAAACAGACTCTTGAACTCTGTTTTTGGCTGGGATGACCTCCTCCAACCCTCTGCCAGCGAAAACGGAGCTTAGGAACTCCGTTTTTTCTGGCAGAAGGTTGTAGGAGGCCGTCTCAGCCAAAAATGGAGCTCGGGAGCCTGTTTTTCTCACAAAGGCACCACGGGCCTATCCTTCATTCTTTCCAGGGTGGCCCCGCAGGCCAGATCTAAGCACCCTGTGGGTCAGATCTAGTCCCCCCGGGCTTTGAGTTTGACACCCCTGGTCTAGCAGTTTCATCTGGTGTCAATAATTGTTACTTTTCCAGACTCTCTAATAATGATTGTGAAATATATAGAATTTAAGTTGCACAGTGCCCACTATTTGAAGGTTGCAGATTTGGAAAAAAAAAACAGATTTGCTTCCTCAACTTTGAAACACCTATTCAGCTCAGTATAATGCTGAATAATTTTAAGCACACTTTCAGTCAATAATCCCTATTTCAGATCAGAGTAAGCCACTTTGTTCCATTGGCAAGAGCAGTAAGATAAAAACGGGTTAATTGAAAGAATGGGACAAAAGACAGGCAAAGGCAGGGGAAGAGAAAAAGAAATGAACAAGCTTTTTTCTTCCCTTGTGAATTTTGTAAGGGAATTACTGTAAATGTTGGCAAGTTCTAGAAAGAGCGCAGAGAAGAGCAATAAAGATGATTAGGGGACTGGAGGCTAAAACATATAAAGAACGGTTGCTGGAACTGGGTATGTCTAGTCTGATGAAAAGAAGGACTAGCGGGTGACAGTGTTAACAGTGTTCCAATATCTCAGGGGCTGCCACAAAGAAGAGGGAATCAAGCTATTCTCCAAAGCACCTGAGGGTAGGACAAGAAGCAATGGGTGGAAACTAATCAAGGAGACAAGCAACTTAGAACTAAGGAGAAGTTTCCTGACAATTAGAACAATTAATCAGTGAAACAACTTGCCTCCAGAAATTGTGAATGTTCCAACAGTGGAAGTTTTTAAGAAAAGATTGGATAACCATTTGTCTGAAATGGTGCAGGGTTTCCTGCCTAAGCAGGGGGTTGGACTAGAAGACTTCCAAGGACCCTTCCAACTCTATTATTCTATTCTATTCAAGCAAAGAATCAAGCCCATCATTACTATGCAAAACAGCATGATTCTTAAGCAGAATTAAGTGGTGCTACCAGTTACCCAAGCATTCCTTCTCTTCACTTGAAGAGAAACAGTCTTGAGGCATTTGGGGGTTTTCTGTTCTTCAATTCTGGCATCACTCTAAAATCGAGACTTCTTTTCTTGTTGCTACTTGGACTTGTTATTCTGAACTTGACCTAATTAATTTTCTTCAGTTCTTTTTTTATTTCTCTCCTTTAAAGACAATTTATATTCAGTCCTCTAATTCTTCAAGGAGCTTTATTTCTGCAGGATTGCTCACTAAACCCAGCCACCTGCAATTTATTGACTAAACCATGGTTCAACAGACATTATTTAATGTGATATGGAACAAACAAGTCTTTTTAGTGGATATTCTTTTTCATTTATCTTAAATACAATTCAAATGAAATAAACTCTCTCTCTGTGTGTGTTTGTGTAGTACCTGGGAAAGGCAGGCAAGTCCCTCAGTCAAGGAAAAACTACACCCTCACTGAGGCCTCATCCTGTCCCAATGGGGCTGAAACTAGGCTATATAGCCAGCTTACACTGTGATGGCGCTGTGGTTAGAATGCAGTACTGCAAGCTACTTCTGCTGCTTGCCTGCTGCCTGCAATTTGACAGTTCAAATCTCACCAAGCTCAAGGTTGACTCAGCTTCCACCCTTCCTAGGTTAAATGAGGACCCAGATTGTTGGGGCAAATATGTTGACTCTGTAAAACCACTTAGAGAGGGCTGTAAAGCACTTTGAAGTGGTATGTAAGTCTAAGTGCTATTGCTGTTGCTACATGCTACTTTGATCCTTCCAATTCTCCATCTGCCAACAATGTATTAAATGGAATTAGATCTCTGGGATTTACAGGTAGTTCCCAATTTACAACCACAATTGAGCCCAAAATTTACATTGTTAAATGAGACATTAAGTGAGTTTTGTCCCATTTTTACAATCTTTCTTGCCACAGTTGTTAAGTTAATCATTGCAGTTATTAAATTAGTAACCTGGTTGTCAAGTAAAACTGGCTTCTCATTAACTTTGCTTGTCAGAAAGTTGCAAAAGGTGATCACATAACCCCAGGACATTGCAGCTATTGTACATATGAACCAGTTGCCAAGCGTCCAAATTTTGTGACCATATGGATTCTGCAATGGTCATGAGTGTGAAAAATGGTCCTGTCACTTTTTTTCAGTGCTGTTGTCACTTTGAACGGTCAATGAACAAAATATTGTAAATTTAGGACTACCTGTTTTTGGGTTTGGGTTTTCTTGGTGGATAACATTTGTCACCTAGGTCATTTGGTGAATTTATGTTGCAAAGTATTGTGGAAACTCTGAACACTGCACAATTCAGTAACCAAATTAAGCATACTGTGTGAAAACAGCCATAGTTTGACAATATTTATCTCATTTGTGGCTATTAAAGGGATCAGCATCTGCTGCATGCAGTTCCCAGCATTACACATTAGAGCAGGGGTCTCCAACCTTGGCAACTTTAAGACTTGTTCACTTCAACTCCCAGAATTCCTCAGCCAGCAAAGCTCTTGAGTGGAATATGACTTGGCTTTGTTTGCATCTGGGGAAGGCAATTATGGGTAAAATGGATGCTGAAAATTGTAGCATGCACACTTTCAATAATCCAGAGAAAGAGAAAGGAAGGGGAAAATGTAGATCTCACCACTTCTAGTGCAATGTGATATCTCCTTCCATTGTATGTGCTCTATGTACCGGTGTGCTGTTTACATAGTAATGAGGGTATGTAACTGAGATATAAAGATGCTAAAAATAAACATTTGAATTCATACTGCTTTGAACACAAGAACTATAAACCTCACTGGGAAAAGCAACAGTAGAAAAATCATGACCCAACCCTCAATAGCTGTGCAAGAAATATGGATACCTTCTGGATCCAATGTTCAGCGTTATTTACTGAGCTTTTGTAAAAGTGTATCAGACTCATGCTAGAAACTTCTTTGCCACACACACACCCCTGCTTCCCTTGGCCTCAGCATGCAGCCTTGTTGATATTGGGCTGGTTCACATCCACACTTGCTGCTGGGCTAAGACACTTGCTCTGCCACTGTGTGATCTATCACATGCAGGCAGCAGCACATAAATCATCTCCCAAGGTTTATGTTGTGCTGCTCAGACAGTGACTGATAGGGTTTCATCAGGCTCCTATCACCACATAGACTTCCTTTATGGATAAAGAAGAGCAGCAGGCACTGAAAAGAGAAAAGAAGAAATCTTGGAATCTCCTTTCCCAGCAGTGAGTTTTGCCATAAATCCAATAACGAGGAAATAAGTCATGGCTTTCTTGTTCTCTTTCATTTAAGTTAGATATACTTATCCAGACTCAATTCTTCTGCTGCATCCATAGGATGAACAGTGGTCACAGTTTAGATAATCTATATCAATTGTTTCTTAGGCTCATCAATTTAAGATGTGTGGACTTCAACATGATGTATGGAGAATTCTGGGAGTTGTCCACACCTCTTAAAATTGTAGAGATTGAGAAATACTGGTCTATACATTTTATTCAATGTCTGTTAATAATTCCTTGTGGAGTACTTCTGTTAGGTTCCTAAATCAATTTAACATTGAGGGTCAAGACCTGTTACTACTGGAAGCTTTAGTCTTTGAATCACTTGCTAGACAGAATACATTTTCTAGATTAGCTGTTTTCCATTTTATCCACTTCCATTTTTCTTCTGATATGGAAGAAAGCAGCTACATATAGAAACTGAAGTGAAGTATCTCAACTAGTAAAATGGCTAGAAACATTACTGTCCCTGATAGAGTTTGGTTTCTGATGTCTGTCTGATATCTTTCTGATATCAGTCTCCAACTGATACTTTTCCTGTAATTATGAATATACATTTATAGAATATGAATTTTATTTACTTATTTATTAATCACATTTATATGGCTTCCAATCTTACAAGAAGCCATTCAGGGCAGCTTACAAGAATCAATAAAAATAGCAAATATATAAAAAGACAAGGGCTAATGTTGATGTCCCCCAAAACCAGATCACAGCACCTCTGCCCTGAAAGTATGCCCCAGGTGTCTGATAGATCCAATTGGGTTGCAGATGGAGCTTGGGGTTGTTCCTGAAGATTTGATGCAAACTTGGTATGAGAGGGTACAACTTGCACCATTCTCAATTCTTCAGCAGTAACTTCATACACTTTCTTATTCATCTCAAGAAGCAGGAGTTCATCCCAAGATCACCCACTGGCTGTTCTATCAGCAGATAATTGTCTCCACATTAGAGGGCTTCATCTTGGCACCAGTGGATTTAATATTATATTTTGTGTTGAGGCAAATTGCCTCTATGCCATGCTGAGCCATTGACTTCGCTAGTTATTGTCCTTAGCATGAACTCATCCAATTATGCTTAAATTATGCAATTTAACAAACTGTAGTTGAGCAAGCCATTACTTTCTGTGACATTTAAATGTTATGGCAAGCATTTCCACAGAAGTTCTTTTGAAATACATTGATACTGAAGAAAAACTGAAGGGATGTAATTACTTTTTTAAGACTAAGTACATTTCTTGAGAAAGTTGGAATTCTCTTCTGATAAGATCCAAGATGTATATGCATCAAGGCTATTTAAATCATTATTCAAAGTCCCACCATTTATATTGAAAGAGTTGTTTTCCAAAGTGTAAATATGACCTCAGGCAGAGATCCCAAAAATAATTCATCAGCTTGGCAATGGTGCATGGATTTTTCAAAAACCACTCAATGAATTCCAGGTTATGGAAGCCACTAATAGGAAACACAAAGCTTCCCTCTTGTATTTTATCCTCGAAGTGAAGCTTCAACATCTCTCTTTAATACTTTCCAGAGTCTATTCAATGCTTCCTTTTCTCACAAGAATGCAGCTTCAGTTCTAGATAAATAAGTAAATGATTGTTTGTCTAAGTTGCAAAATTACATGCATGCTTGTCATGATAATAGATTTAAGGGCTGAACAGTTAGAAATGTTGATTCACCTGTAACAGGAAGTTACTATAACTACAGGGCTGATGCAAGAGGAGAATGACTCAGCTATTTGATTAGAGGTAGATATATAAAGTAACCAGTAGAGGGCATATCTTTTCTTCTTCCTTGCCTGCGTGTTTCATTGTTGTTGTTTGTATCCTTGATTCATTGCTTATTCATTGTGAGAGTTCACTGTTAGCGTATTTTGCTACAATGTGTACATATCATTGTATAGTATAGTATATAAACCACTGTATATAGTAAAAGACTCTGTGTGCTGTATTTTATTGCTCCTGGGTTATAGCATAGAGGCAATTGCTCTGGAAGAAGACTCTGCCACCACTGCATACACTCTGACAATGCTTTATTCAGAAGATGATGTCCTCTTAAGTCATGCTCGGTTATCTATCCATTATGCATTGAACATACTAAAATTGACTTCCATGTAAACATACAGAGGCTTGTACAATAAAACCTAGTATTTTTCTCACCCAAGGCCCATGTTAGTACAATCTGCCCAGTGCTTGCCACATATCTATAGCACACAACCCTAAACTGAGCATCGGTTTTCTATAAAAGAAAAGGCCACAAATGACATATATAAACCTATCACATTGGCCTTATCTTTTCAATTGGAACAAGCCTTTCCTTATGGGGTGAAGAATTTTAGGGTTGAAAGCTTTGTTTTCTGGCATAATTAACATCCAGGAAAAGCAAGATATTGTACATCTAAATGGAAAAGCCTGGTCTAATTACAACAAGGTGTGTGTGTGTGGTTTTTTTTTATTTTTTTTTTA
>JAEANM010014746.1:0-13870 GCA_017656035.1 Myanophis thanlyinensis
GGGATTTTCAATTGCAGCACACATTTCAAACGTTTGCTGTGAAATAATGGGCAATGATATGAACCTCCCACTAGCACGACTAGATGCAGACTGAGCGGCGGCACACAGACCAAAGATGGCCACGCTAGCTCCTCCCCTTCTTGCTACAGACGAAAACGTAATCTATTTTGTGGATAGCCTTCGTATATATGTTTGTATGCATGTACGTACGTATGTATGTGTAATTTTCTTGTTCCTTCTGATTAAACATTTTAAAAAAAGATCAGTAAAGAAGCATCACATATATAATACTGTATTATGATATGATTTAACTTCGGAGAAAAACATGGGAGCCCAACCACACATTTTAGAAGTTCACAATTACATTTGAACCAAACCACTATAATTACTTTCAACAAATTATTCTTAAAGCAGACTTATCAAGACATGTACCCAGCCTTTGTAATTTGATATTCACTGTAACTACCTAAGGTTTTCTAATCTATCTGTTGTTTAGCTCAACTGTTATTCTTCCAGCTCTCCACAATCAATAATTCTCTGCTCTAACAATAAAATGCTTATTTATTATAAACTCTTTATCTCACCTGTGAAATGTTTTGCTCCTTTTTCAAATAACCGGATATTGTTATACAAATTGGAAACTTCTTCCTGCAAATCCTTAATGGTCCTTTTTCTGCTAGTTCCGGAATAAGAAGTTGAGGACAAGAATACTGAACGCAACACTTCCTGATAGTTCTTTGTTAAGGGCCTGAAGGATCAGGGGAAACAGAATACAGAGTGACAATTAGCAGACACCAACCATTGGTCCAAAAATGATAGACTGTCAAAACAAAACAGCCTGATCTTGAATCAGAGAACTGCTGGTGTCAGGCTGACCTTCACATCTGTCAGTACAAAGGAGTGAATGGCTTCCAGTAAAGATAGGAAAAGGAAGGACCCCAGACTGGGTGGCAGTATGCCCAGGCACGAAGAAAGAATTAGGCCTGCAGTACTTTGTGTCTTATTGGCCTGGTTACAAATAGTTTTCCCAGTTGGTATAATAAGCAGACAGAATGAACTTGAGGGATAAGAAGAGTTGTTACCAAGACAATGATCAGATTCAAAAAACAACAACACATGAATCTTGGGGGGGAAAATGTTAACCTGAAAAAAAATAATAATCTCAGACACTTTCTCTCAAAGGTAGAGGGAGGAGGAAATGCATTTGAGGTTCTGTTACTATCATCATATAATAAAAGTAGTATAGGTCTACATGATTTTGGTTTTCTAGTGTGGTCTATCCCAGGGGTATCAAACTCAAGGGGTGTTTAAATCCGGCAGGGTTGGCCTAGGAATATCAAAGGACCAATCCGCAGCACCTCTGCCAGCGAAAATGGCCCGAAAACTTGGCTGAAAATGGGCTGCCCAATGGCTGGTAAAGTGCTCCAGGAGGCATCCGTCTCATTTCCCTTCCCCTTGGCCAGCCCCCTTTGCCGGCCCACATAGAGGTACAATGCTGATCCGGCCCTCGAACAAATCCAGTTTGACACCCCTGGTTTATCCTGAAGGGTTGACGGTTGGTGGAAAAAAAGTGTGTGTGTGTGTGTGTGTGAAAGCACAGAATACATGGTTCCATTTTCTTGGTGTTAGATACTTTTATAGGCCACTTGATCCATCCTGTACAATTCATGGAATCAAAGGTTAGCTGTTTCAATACTTGTCTAATATCCATTTGAAGTCGCTGGATACTAATATCAATCAGATACCACAAGAAAAAAGTGAATGTTGATTCACTTTTTTCTTGTGATATCTGATTGATCAAACAATTTAAAAGTCAATAAAACAAGAGTCAGTGTTTCTTTAGGGACATTAATTCCTAATAAAGCAGGAGCATTTTCACTCATCTGCTGGAGCTGCTTGAAGGAATGAAAACTTCTTAGCTCATATTAGATTGCACAAATATTACTATCTGTGACTTAGAGAAAAATTAGTAACAGACAACTGCTGTCAAAATGAGAACAAAATACTCTCTAGACCTGTATGGGGAGTGATTCTATTCTACTGTACGTCTATGTGCATGTAGGAAAAATTATGAAAGTTGCAGGGAATTGTCAATGCACTGCATCTAACAGGATATCCTCAGGTAGTTACTTGATAGTTTTAAGAAAAGATAAATTTCTATCTCTCTGGAAAGAACAAACATTACAATGATCCATACCTGAGTAATATTACAAACTAGCTGCAGTTGTAGTTTCATTTGTTAAAATATTTAAAAATGTTTTTGTCCTTTCAAGTTCTATGTATTCCTTACAAAATGGAATGCTGGGTTTCTGTTTGGCCAGTTGTGGGCAATATAGGTGCAGGCACCCATTTTTAACTGCAGCAATGACAAAAATCCCATTGAGATTTCACTATGAAAATTCGCTCCATTCTTGCACTATGAAGAAGTGGTGAAATTGCCACCAAGTATGTAAGGAGTGGAACGTGTGCCTCAAAGCAGATTTTGTCACCTGCCCTCTGCTGCTCCTATAGATATCTCTATGTATAAGAGAGGCAGTTTAATATTTCCCCAAGATAAATGATTGCAGCTACCTGGTTAGATGACCTGCAAGTTCTGTGATGAGCTCTTCAGGACAGTCCCTTATGTGTTTTCTTAAAACATCCTCAATTTCTTCTTGCGACATAAAAGGGATCTCATGTTGCTTGCTCCTACCTGTTGTAATATGACAAACATTTCTAATTGACTTAAAAGGTTCCTGATAGAAGAAGCTACTAGATTTTTACAGTAAAAAGTAGTGAAAAATAAATTCCTCTTAATATCAAAGATTGTTCCATAATGCAGGAAAACATCAGGTGCTAAGCATTGCTCCAAAATTGTTCCAAATTATAAATGTATTCATATCACCAATCTAAGGTTTGTTTCTTATGAAGTTATGATAAATTGAATTCAAAACACAGATAGGAACATTACTTAACCAACCTTAGCTGATTAAGCATGGCCAAATCTGGTTAGTATTTATTCTACGAATAATTTAGAAACTATAGTTGTAGGTTGGACTAGGAAACTGAGAAACATCCTGGAAGAATTCATAGCAAACCAGTTCTGAACAGCTGCCACAACAACTACATGGATGTGAACGTGAAGCCACCAGAAGATAGGTGTGACTCAAAATCTTAATTATTTAACCCAGGAAAGCAGTCTATAACAGAGCCTTATTAAAATGGATTTTCTACCCCAAACTATTTGTTTAAATGATCCATCATTCCTACTTGGTGTAAATAATGTGCTCTGGTATTGGGGTTGGGCAAAGAATTTGATTAAGGTGATTCAGAACATACAAAATGTAAATGATTCACCTCTCCCTGAATTATTAAAGCAGACCCTTTCTTCAAATGCTTTGCATAGTACCATCAGATGCATCAATCAGATGTAATTTTTAAGGTAAAAATTAATAAAATGTAAAGTAGCTAAAGAGTTGTATATTGGATTTCATGTTCATTTACTATTTGATAGATCTTTTCAAGAAGTGTCATTTCCACACTGTCCTTAATTTACTTCAAGGCACTTTTCAAAGAATTATCTATAAAATCTTCCTATTTAACTCTTTAATGGGGGTATGTTCATATACATACATATTTTTTGTAGGCATGTGTTTTATGATAAATTCAAGCATGTACAAATAAAATGAAACATAGATTAGACTTAGAAAACTACAAGAAGTGGTATAATCAAAGCAAGTACTACTTACTTGTGCTACCTGTTTGAGACTCGTCATCACTATCCGCATCTTTTCTTGCCTTCTTTTTGCTTTTTTTAGTTTTGATTTCTCTAGCATTTCCACCACCACTATCCTTCACCCTTCCAGTGCCCTCTGGTGGAAAAACAATACAGTTACCATTGACCAGATGAATGAGTCAAGAAGTCATATTCACAGAACACATTCATAGAACATCAACTATTTTCATAAACATAATGAAATGGAACTAATATCCTTGTAGAAACAAACAGAAAAAAATAGTCCTGAATTTATAAAAGTATGCATGGAGTCACTAAAAAGGTACTGTGACATGATTGCACAATAATGAATTAAAGAGCACTAGGAGCACGATAGTTCAATATTTATTCTAATTTTACTTTTCATCCATAAAATACATGTAGAACTGTTTGCAAGAAGTAAATAAGCAGTAAATAAACAGTTACTAGGAAAAACAGAGCAACATCTACGTATAGCAAGACCTAAACCACACATTTGCTTAGGAACGAAAGAAAACACATTTCAATCTCCAACACTGGAATTAAAATAACACAGTTTTTCAAAAGAAGGAAAATTATTATTG
Source organism: Myanophis thanlyinensis (assembly GCA_017656035.1). Classification (NCBI taxonomy): domain Eukaryota; kingdom Metazoa; phylum Chordata; class Lepidosauria; order Squamata; family Homalopsidae; genus Myanophis; species Myanophis thanlyinensis. The sequence continues at coordinate 4,318 of JAEANM010014746.1, forward strand.
TAGGTAATTTAAATCGAACTGTAGTAGTTGTCATATAAAATGGTCTCAATTAACCAGCTAAAACATTTTAGCTACAAGATATATTCAAATGATGTACGCTCCACTAAATAGTTGTAAGCAGAAAAATTACAGAGCGGCATTGTTATGGAGGGCTTAAATTGTTTATATTAAAACATTTTTACAAAGAAATGCCTGAATAAAGTGCATTCTTCAAAAAATATTTTGTGTTTGTTCCTCCATAGTTATTGGAGAACAAAACTATCTTTTAGCTATCTATCCTGTGATAAATACGAAGGGCCATCATACAACAAGATTGATTGGTTTTCATGCAATCTACACTAATAGAATTTTTGTTATTTGTTCAATGGGACTTTCTTCTCCTTCCTCCCACCATAGGTTTCTATTGTCTGCAATCCCTATTCCAGAAGCTGAGAGAAGAATGCTTTTGAAGGCAGGCCCCAGAAAAGCCAGAGGGTTTTAACTCCGAGTAAACATGTATCCATACTAATCTCTCCTCAGCAGCATAATGGAAAAACTACAAGGGGTCTTTGGTGCTCTCTGAGCTTGGTTGCTTTCTTGCAGACATTTCATTACCCAAACTATTACCTGGCCTGCCTAAACTAGGTCATCATCCCAAATTCTAGCTAAAACCCAGTCTCCCTAGGGCAATAGCAGAAGGGAAACCATTGTTCTTCCCACTGGTGAGCTAAACACAGGAAATTCAAAAGATAACAAGTCAACTACAACAGGCCAGATAGGTTCCAACCACCACATCAAAGAGAACAAAACACTTAAAACGCTTCTGTACAGGAAAAAAAATTGGAGCTTGTCCATATCTGAAACAAGACCATTCCATTTCCCGCCATGTCCAGAACAGAATATCTAAAACTCAAAATTTCAGTTGGAAGAACAGATCGTCCGAGAGAGGACAAGTAAAAATTACTTTGGATATCATGATTATGTCCTGCTTCTTTACCTATGGCTTTCTTCCTTCTTTCATCCTTTTTGTCTTTTTTGCTCAAAAATGTGTTTTCCATAAGAGCAGACTGTTTCAGGTCCTCTTCTGTGATTAAATGAACGGGATCATTTTTCATTTCCTGAAATGAAAGACCATATCCAAATGTGTGTTTTATTATGAATTCCTGTGGGTTGCCAAGATTTTCAGTGATCTTCCCATCAGTTTAGTATTAGCCTGAGACCCAAAGAAGTTTGGAGCAGTGTGAGATCCATCACAGAAGATCCCAATTTATCTCATTTAAATTCTAGACCCAGAACTGAATATAGAATCGGTGGTTCAATTGAAGCTAAATCTAGAAAATTATATGTGGAAAATGGTTTGGACATCTGTGAGATCCTATGTGGGCAACCTGCAGTTCAAATATACCTCCATGCCATAAAAACTGAAAGCTAAGTTATTGGTGCATCCCTTTTCCTGTCAGGCAGCAGTTCTAGTCATAAGAATGCACGTATCATCTGTAGCCTTGTTCAGAGATAGGCAAATAAAAAATGATCAGGACAAGTTCTTCAGAAGAGTTTTTGTAAATCATCTCTTTTTGAACAGGTGTTCATTTGCATGTGCATGATCAGCCACTTTGCTTTGTGTTTCTGATTTTTTTTTTAAAAACCTCCTGCCTGAATATTTCTGCACACACAGAAATCATTATTCCTCTCTGTTAAGCTTGATTTACCTCAACATTGTCTCAGTCGAGCAGTTGAGCAGTCTGGGAAGAGACCCAGTGGCAAAGTATTGTTATCACTACACACTAGTGAAGAATAAACAGGCCAAAATTTTATATCAATTAACTAATAGGTTTCTCAGGGTTATCTGGATACATTTAGAAAGACGATACTGAACTAGGTATATCTTTTCTCTAATGGGGAATGGCACAAATAATACCTGCGGAAATATGTGTCAGATCCATATTCAGTATTATTATCTTGGACACTACATACTGCATTATGTCAGTTTTTGATAAGAAATATTTAATCTCACTATCTTTCACTCTAAATGGCTATTTTTCCTGCAGATAAATGCAGATAAAACTTTATACCCCAATGCTTCACAAAATCGCTTACAGTATGTATATCTTGTTTGTAATTTTGCTTAGGCTACCCTCTGAGAAATTATAAATTAGGCAAGCAATCTTCTCCAGGGATTGTTTGAAATGTTATGCTCAGTGAACCAACCTTTTCCGCTTTCTGATGCATAAGATCACTAAACAAATCAGCACAGCTGCTGATAAACTTCTCACTGACTACATTAGTGTCACCAAAGACCAAGGCTGAAGGTTGCTTATTGAAGGCTCTCATAACTTGCTGAAGCAACATGCCGGCATCTTCCACAGATAATGAACTTGGAAGAAGAGGCTAGGATCATTAAAAAAAAAGAGTTCACATTCAAACTTACATTTATTAGTTAATGAACCACCTAAAATATTTTTAAAAATCAAGGAAGAAGTAAGCATTTCATGGTGTATGCAAAAGATATTTAAATTTCAAAACTCTATGATAAATACTATTTATTTTAAAAGTATTTTGATAAATCATATTTTTATCACAGTATTTTGAAATTTCTTTTTGCTTTTTGGTGCCATCCTTATTTGATTGTTATAACATATATGCAGTCATTTATAAATTTGATATATAATAGTAAATCTGGCACAGAATTTATCAACGTAAATCTCAGTTTTATAAAAGAAACTAACCTTATTGAAAACTTTACATTTCCAACATCTGGTATAAAAATATGAAATATGGCATTATGTGATGATTGTGAAAAATCCACATATACATCTGGATAAATCAGGTTTTACTGATCATGCTGCAGAATTAAACTAACTTTGATACTGATGTTCTCTTATATTATATCTATGGTAATTTGAATAGATATAATGTATGGGAGAATGCAAAAAGAGAAAGCACCAATATTTTAACAGTGAGCACACTTGTAAAATAAATAAAGGAAAGAAAAGGAGCAGACAAACTAGTATTAAAATATAAGTTTTGTAACTAAAATATTATGTTCTGTAGAACTGGTTGCAGGAAGTTGATTTCAAGCAATACTTCTATATACATGTATATCCTCATCTATTAGGATGAGGATATACATGTAGTAAGTCTTCCTATAGGAAAGTGAAGAAATTACTACTGTTGCTCCATTCTAATAGCTCCACAGTAAAATTCAACAGTCATCTATAGCAATAAAACGATCATGTTTGTAGACAAATTCCTGCAATAAGCTGGATGTAGTAGTTCAAGCAGGCATTTTAAAAAGTGTAAATTATAAATAACTATTGAACATAAGCAATGTATATTATTAATTTATGAATCTTAATCTCATTCAGGTCTCTGTGTAATTCATTCAGACATTTAATATCAAATGCTTTCTAAAGAGCTGATGAAATAGAAATCAGATTTCAGCCTTCAAAGAAATCTGATAGAATTTCAAAATAAAGAATATATTTTTCTTCCCAACTGAATCATGGAGCAATACAAAATACGTCACTGATATGATACAGAAGGCTATATTAAGAAATAAATCTGTTCATTCAAGATTTATAAGAAAATAGCATTTCAAACAGCATTACATTTTGTTGCTCTGGTTAAATATTGATTTGATATAAACTAATCTTTGAAATTACAACCGTAATACTTTTCAAATTAGAATAAATGATTGTTGAATGATTTTCAACTGTCTCATACTTGGAGAAATTGTACTTGTAGAACTCACACTATTTAAATCTGTCACAATTAGATATACAGTATTATATTACAGAATTACATACAAATGCAGGTACAATACATCATAACTCATATTATAATTGGAAGTACTCTGAAAGATTTAATTCAAGACTCTTTCTCAGCCCTTCCCACATATATCTGGGATTGAATGTAGGCCTTTTTACAGAAAACATAGATCTTATTTCTCAACAAGAAAACTAATTAAAAAGTCAGAAAAAGCATACCATAATATCTACCCACAGACCAGAACTGATGGCTTCATCCACCGATGCCTCCACCTGATCCAAAATTTCACGACCAACACAAGATGCTTTCAGAAACAAAATTGGCAAAGACTTGTATCTTTTCTTTATGTAGCTCACAGGATCAGGGATGCCAAGTCTGGACAATGCATCGAATTCTACAAAATTATATAAGGTCTTTTACAATGACATACGAAGTATTTAGCATGCCCCCACCTCCCGCGGATAAGATTTACTTCTCAGAGGATTCTAGACCTGTCTTTGTATATTGACTGGGGGTTTTATTCTGAGCTTACCTAAAAGCTTATTATCTTCCATTTATTTTATTTATTTCTGTAATTTATGCGCTACTAAATTCCAAAAAGGCTCTAACTTTTATTAATACAAAAGGTAATACAAAAATAAATCATCAAACCCTAAAAGCAGTATTAATCAGCTTCCTAGCCATTAACACATCAAGGAAAACACTCCTAAGAGCAAATAATACCTAGTGCAAAAAGGGGACCGGCCATATAGACCACCCCAAGCATTTTCCAGAACATTCCAGTCTTAGAAGCTTTCCTATGCCCAAAGGCTGCTTTGACCACTGAATTGTGGTCAAAGTAACCTTAGCTTTATTCCAAAGACGAAGGGCAGCTCTATCTCTATCTTCTACAACTCACAATTGCCACCAGCTTTCTCCCTCACAATAAACTGGTTACCAGTTCCTATAGGGTAAATAAGGAGGTAAATAAGAAAGCAGCATATTATTTTTCTGAGCCAGAAATTGCTTTTAGAATCTGTATCCATGGGCCTTGGTGAAGCTATAAAAACATTTCTTCACTCTATTTTACAGGAGAAAAAGCAACATATTGCTCTCTTTCTGGGAATGTAATAATTGGTGATTGCGACTCCTAATTCAGAAACCATAGGCAGGTTCTAGTCCCAAGTATGCACTTTCTTTCTTTTCCATAACAATTAATGGTCAAAATCCCCTACAGGAGAACATAAAAGAGAAAATGTAAAAAAAACAACCCTCCTGTTTAGTGATGATAACCTTTTAAGAATTCATGTTTTCCCTAGTTCCTGCAGTTCTTTTCTTGGTCATACAAATGTACGCAAGGATAATGAGAATTGACAAGTGTACAAAGTGTGCACATAAATGTGTATAAACAATCTCTAGAATATACTTTTCTTAAACCATTTTTAAAAGGGTTGATCAAAAGAATTTTGTTACCTAAATAACCATTTTGCTTGAAAAAGGAATCCACCCAATTACTCTGAGTTTTGGCATAAATGTCAGGGATAAACACAGCTTTATCTTGCCTTCCACCAACCACTGTGCCTTTTAGACATCCAGAATTAATAAGTTCTTCAAGCAAAGCTGAGGAAAGAAATGAAGCAGTATTAGAAAGATTTACAAAGAAATAATGAAAGCAAATTTAGCTGCAATAATAAAGTATGTACCCTTACATTTCAGGAATAGAGCTGGCAGAACATAGTATTTAAGCATATTTAATGGTCTACAATTGGGTTTCTTTTGGAACATTACATAGTTTATGACAGGATTTCATGCTTGATTTGTAATTTGGAAGCACAAAAGTTGGGTTAGAGATTTCTAAAAATGATTTTTAATATTTAAAAATTGTTTTTACTTTACAAATCCTATCTGTTTCTTATAATGGCTATCAAAAGTCAAATTCAAATTATTAAAAAGGGAAATGGAGAAATGCATGTACTTGGCCTTAGTTTAAATGACAATGTATTTCTATATATTCTGCCATCTACTCTTACACCATCAGTGGGGCATTTTCTACCGGTTTAGTCCCATTTCTGCATCAGCAATAAATTCATCCAAAAATAAACATGATTAAAATAAACATACAATTGATACACATTTGTGTGCACATTTTTGGAAATATTCTTTTCTAATACGTATAGATTTGCAAGCAGTAACATTCTGTTTGTCCTTACAAATATTTTTCTGAACTTATATCCTTAATAACTACATTTGATGAGTATATTCTGTACTGTATTATAAAATACTAAAAGCTATGGATTCCAACATATTGTACATAAGCCTTTTTTTCGTTTATAAATATATAGATAATTTATATTAAAAAAATTGAACATAGGTAACAATCAAGTCTTAAAAAATGATAAGCAGAGAATATCAACCAGATTTTTTTAAAGCAAGTAGTTGCAGATCTCTCATTACTGCAATACTTAAAACTCCAAGAACAACTAAGACTGGATTGAAATGAAAGGTTATTATATGTGTTTTCTTGTGTTTTTGATCCCCTCGCTTAGAAAGCTTCTGGACTCTGGGAAGCAGTTATTTGCATCAGACTTCATCTTGTTGACATAAAGTCCCTGGAAAGTTTCATTGTAACATCTATTATTTTAATAAAAATAGCTTTCATAGCAACATGTTTTCTAACAGAGTCATTTTGAGTTTAGACAATAATTTCCTTCTGGGAATAGCACTCAAGCAGAAAGAACACCAACCTGTTGAGTGGGCTAAGCAATTGGCTCCAAAGCAAATTATGATTGCATTTTATGGACTTCAATAAATCTATTTTAAATGGGTACACATCTGAATCCAGTTCACTGCATTCAAGGAAACAACCATTGTACACTATTGATAGCATGGTTATTCTGTTTTCTATCAAGGGCAGACAACAAAATGGTTGAATTGCCAGAACAAAATGCTTCAGGCTCCTTTAGGGATAATAGAAAGTAACATGTGAATAATGTGAATAGTTGAATGATGACCAAAGAAACCCCAATAGCTCTGCATTGTAGCGCAGAGGCAATTACAGGTAGCCCTTGACTTACGATCACAATTGAGTCCAGAATTTCTGTTGTTAAGTGAGACATTTGTTAAGTGAGATTTGCCCCCATTGTACGACCTTTCTTGCCACAGTTATTAAGTGAATCACTGCTGTTGTTAAGTTAGCAACACAATTGTTAAGTGAATCTGGCTTCCAGATTGATTTTGCTTCTCAGAAGGTTGCAAAAGGTGAGTATGTGACTTGGGATACGGCAACAGTCATAAGTATGAACCAGTTGCCAAGCATCTTGAATTCCGATCACATGATCATGGGGCTGCTATAAAGGTCGTAAGTGTGAAAAACGATCATAAGTCGCTTTTTTCAGTGCTGTTATAACTTTGAGTGGTCACTAAATGAACTGTTGTAAGTTGAGACTACCTATACTTCACAGAGTTATAGCCTTCTTCTTTTCTGAAGCCTTTTTAAGTGAATGAATGATTTTAGTTTAAATTGATTCTTTTATTGTTATTGTTGAACAGTAATTGTTTTGTTTTAATTGTGAACATGCAAGGTATAAACCAAAATAATAACAAACATTAATATGTCATATTCAATGGTTTTTCTAGCTTTGCTTACTTAAATGATAGGTAATGGATCTCCAGTCTTTCAAGCACCAATCTTTTCTAGATCTACCTAGAAATGCCAGATATTGAACTCTAGAATACAAACTACTTTTGTATACCATCATATCATGATGGTGCTGACATGTATCATACAAGCAATTTTTCCATAACAACTTATCTGTTATAGCCATCTGCAAACTTGGAATAACTAGATCAAACTCAATTCTATGGGTTTTTAAAATCAACAGCAGATGGCTGTCAAAACAAATCTGACACTATGCTAAGAAAAATGCACATGTGGTTTCAGGCTTCTAAATATTATCAAGTGGGAAGAATGATTTGAACTGGATTGCAAATTTAAACATGGAGAAACTAAATGAAGGCAGCCAGGAAGAATACATTTATGTCACTTAGTTTTCTGATTATGATATATGGTATTTTTCGCTCCATAAGATACACCTGACCATAAGACGCACCTAGGTTTAGAGGAGGAAAACAAGAAAAATATTCTGAAGTGTAGTGAGAGCAGGAGGCGCAGCCTGAGAGGACCAGATAGGTGACCTCTCATATGCTCTATTATGCTCATATGCTCTGCCTATTGACTCCTGCACTGTGGAAAAGAGACAGAAGAGGCGGGCAGTGACAGAGACAGAAGAGGCAGAGTTCAGCACTTGTAAAAGAACCCTGCCATCATAGCCCGGCTGCTATTCGCCAAAGGACCGGCACAATATTCGTTCCATAAGACGCAGACATTTCTTCCACCCACTTTTTTGGAGCGTATGGAGTGAAAAATACGGTATGTGATAAAGCACCCATTTGTAAAACCAATAATAATAAACAAAAAAGGTAAAAATCTATAAATAAATGCATATCAAATTAACTCAAATTCTCTCTTGAAGATAACTATTTTCATTATCATCCATACCATTAGTTTAGTAAGGCCACACTTAACTTGGGGGGTAAGCTTTAGCTGAGAGACCCATATCTTCTTCCTACTTCTGGCTAGGTATTTGGAACACCTCTTTATTAGACTGTGTGAATCAAATAAATTCTATATGATGACAGTCAAGGTAACAAGGGCCAAAGCCTACTGGCAACTAAATTGAATACAGAAGTGATTTGGCAGCCAGATAAACAGATGTTATATCCTGCTAAACTAACGCACACCAATATATAAGCTATTGCTTACTGTAGCAGTTGTATCCTCTTAATCATTTTCAAAGGTAGCGCCACCCCAAGTAACTTGCAGTAGCGTAACAAAGTTTGAGCTACCATTTTTTAAAAAAGTATAAAACTAGTCAATGCGCTGAAGCTAGTCAAAGGCTCTCTTGGCGTTTAGCTTTAGCTACCATCTGCTAATTCAGCATGACAACCTGGGAGCGCACATCTCCTCTTTGAGGACAACGATATCCAATCAAAAGTTAAGGGATGATGGAAAGTTTCTGAACTAACAGAAGCTATGTCTTGCTGGAACATAGTCTGTTTTGCCCTATCTAGCCTCTCACAGCCTTTAATCACTGTATTAGGACAGATACACATCTCCTGTTCAGTCTGGGACTGACATCTAAAATTTGATATCATAATGGTATTGATGATATCTGATCCCAAATGGATGGTTTTTCCAGCAGGCTCATATAGATTTTTAATAAAATGGGAGAGAAGGTCAAGCATTCTGTACTGAAGTGCCCAACAGGTCCTCCCCCAACAGTACCAGTTGAACCACTGAAGAAAAAGGACTACCAATCAAAAAACGTATCTCCGATTCCCAAGCTCTGCAGACTCTAAAAATTAATATGGTTGCTTACAGACATGTAGCAAGAAAATAGATAATGAGATTGATATCATTTTGAAATGCTACTTTTACTCAATGGAAAATAAAGAAAGCGTCTGAGCAAAACTCACAGTAAAGCAGATGTTCCTGAAATCCGTGTCGAGTGATTAGATTAATTATTGGTGTAGGTCTAAGAAAGAAGTGACATAAGCATCATGTCAAATACCGTGTCACCATGTCCTAAATAACAACCAGATATGATCTTCAATACAGACAAACTGTGTTTTAGTGTTTGCTGTGCTCAATAACCAATACTGTTTTTGTGTTTGTTAGCACTGAATGGTAATATTATTATTATTATTATTTATTCGATTTATATACCGCCCCCTCTCCCGAAGGACTCGGGGCGGTTCACAGCCAATA
>JAEANM010014747.1:0-13869 GCA_017656035.1 Myanophis thanlyinensis
CATATACACATACAGTTTTATATATGTATAACTATCAGTGTAGCTGCTGCATTGCGATCACAATTGAAATTAATCTGGGGCAATGGATTTTAAAAGGCTAGTTTCTTAGTACCTACATATAGGTTTAGTTGAAATCTCTTTGTCGATGGAATTTGTTTCCAACACTAGCATTCAAAGCTAGTGACAGGAAGCTGCTTTTTATGAAGAAAAGTTGATGTTTGCGACTGATTTTGATAGCTCAGAGTCACCTTTAATCAATATGGCTAGTGAATGTTTCGAAGGATTTCGTAGTATCATGTTATGATTGAATAGGTATATGCCTTAATGAAGCAGTATGTAATAGCCATACATAAACAAATGCCTTAGAAAAATTCCTTGAATATGTATTCATAGGAACACATTTTGCCTAAAGAGGCTTTAGTTAAGCAAAGGAATGCCTTTTGTCATCTGTAAGGAGGGAATGACTATTTTTCCACACGCTATTTCAGCTTCCAGTATTAGCAGATGGCATTCGATTAGAAACTCTCCCTCGTGAGGCTAAGGTTTTAGTTGGAGGCAAGAACTGGCTGTGTTCTTCCCTGGTTCAAGCTGCTGAAAGGAAAGTTCATCTGAACTATTTTTGAAATAAAATTGCATGCTGGAAGGGCAAAACATATCCTAAAGACATTAATTGCTGCAAGAAAGTATTTGGGATGGGAGATATGTAAATAGAATAAGGCTATTGAACTGTTGTTTAAATAAACTTTTTATAAAAACGGAATATTCTGTTGGAATATGTGTAGATCAGGTCTGTACATGTGACTCATCATGTTCACAACCTGTCTACTGTATTTTATGGCTCACTAGGCATGTTATATCTGTTTTTTGTAATCTGGGCAAGAAACAAATTTTCAGGGCCCTCATGGAAGTCATAAGCTCTAGAGTTCTTTCTCCTCATTTTCACTTTGATACAGAAGTGCTCTAAAACTTTGCTAGTATAATATTCAATTTGGCATCTGTTGCCAGAAACAAAATGTATTCAAGAACTGATAAGTTACACACTGCTTAATAACAAATACTTGATGTACATGGTAAAGAAAGCAAACTTTAATATTGTGAAGCTTAGTTTACAGAGCATCGCTACTTTTACCAATAAATATGCTGAAGTTTTGTGGAGTAAGGTGATCTACCTTTTCCGTTATGGGCTGTGTAATCTTGGCTTGTTTAAGACTGTACCTGTGGCAAATGTTCTAATAAAGATTCTTTAACAAGCACTCTTGTAAGGCTAAGCTTAGAGATTTAAGAAACAATGAAAATGAAGGTAGGGATTCTGTTGCTGTCTTAACTATAGTGAAGCAATGACCATGAAAAGTTAGCCAGGTATCAAGCAAGAGATAATCACTCTAAAATAAAAATGCTTTCAAATGATCCTTTTTGAATTTTGGTGCTTGCCTGTCAAAGAAACAATTCTTTATATTTCTGTAAGTAATATATAGCTTAGTAAAAAAAACTTATTTCAAGTAAAACACGTTTCCTCAGATTTCTGCCATGTCTGTTACATATGTTGTGATGTATAACGAAGAGGTAATTTTAGCACCTCTTGCATGTCTCATATTTTGAACAATTTATAGTAATTTGGCTTGTGATCCTTTTGGTGCAGTAACAGTGCATTGGAACCAATCGGAATGATCTCCCTAACTTGGTCCTTCAGCTCTTCCAGCTTTAGCACTGAAGCTGAGTCTATCCACCTGCTGATTGTCCTGTTCTCTTTTCACCTTTCCCAGCAATAGAGCCTTCTCAAGAGAGCTAGGTCTTCACATAATGTGTCCTAATTAGGATGTTATGGTCAAATATTGTACAGTCCTACATTGAATTGTACTATAATTGGTCATCATAGGGTATATAATCATTCAAGACTGATTCCAATGCAACCATGTGTTCTCAGTTTCTATGCAAGCCACAAGCCACCGAGAAATCAATGAGGTGGTCAGTTTTCAATATTTCACACAGTTCTTGAGGAAACCCTTACTGTTAAAAAGCCATTCTTGTATTTGTTGCAAAAACTTGATGAAATTAATTTTTATAAGAAAATCTCAGTCTTGCCTGTCAATACCTAATATAGAGACTTGTTTGCTGGAACAGTCTTTTTAGCTCTTCAGCAAAGCTGTTCTATCTTTCGATGGCGGAAACTAGATATAAGTACAGTATGCAAAAGTCTGCTTTTATTTTCATATTTCTACAGGCTTTGGGCTTGCAAAAAGATGATCAAATATTACCAATATCATTGGTAACTTTTTGTATTATCAAATTATCAAATACAGATAGCCCTCGACTAATGACCACAATTGAACTTAAAGTTTCTGTTGGTAAGCGAAACATTTGTTAAGTGAATTTTGCCCCATTTTATGACTTCTACAGCAGTTATTGAATTGTTAAATTACTAACACGGTTAAGTGAATTGGGTTTCCACATTGACTTTGCTTATCAGGTCACAAAAGATGACCCCAGGACACTTCAACTGTCAAATATGAATCAGTTGCCAGGCATCTGAATTTTGGTCATGTGACCATGGGGATACAGCAATGGTCATGAGAAAAATGACCACAAACCACTTTTTTCAGTGCCGTAACTTTGAACAGTCATTAAATGAACTTGTTAAGTCGAGGGCTACCTGTACAAATAGAATTTACATGGGGGGGGGGGGGTGTTGTTTAATGCAGAGAGAAAATACAAAATATTTTCTAGAGTGTTTAATAAAAAGAGCTTCCAGTAGCACATCACTGAAATACAACTTCTTAAGCAGCAGGATTTCCAGAGACTCTTTACTGGGCAATCCTCTGCATATTTAGAAATAAGAATCACCGTGCTTAATATAGGGGGATATGTGTAGCTCAGGATTGAAACGAGGTGCTACTAGTGCTGATGTTACCTAGTTTGGGTAATGAAACCTGCAAGAAAACAAGCTCGGAGAGCACCAAGGACCCCTCACTGCACTTATTTACTGAGTAATCAAAGTATAACTGTATACCTCAACCGATGGGTTGCTCTGAAAATATCAAATGCCATTGATGAAGGCGGGATGTGTTGGTATCTTTGTATGAGGCTGTATATAGATATACGCACGGGCATTTATCCCCCTGTCCGGGGAAAATCTATATCAATATCTAGCTATATTTTTATTCATTTGATGCAACTCAAAAGGCACGTCCTCAATAAGAGAGGTCCCAATTCTCTTTGAAACAGACGCCTCCCCGCAATCACAGCACGGCTCACTCACCAAGAGGGAGACGCCTTCCTTCTCTCGCTTTGCAGGGCCTCAAGGAAAAGCCCCGCTGTGCAAAGCCAGAGAAGGAGGGAGGCCGCGATCCCACCCAACCATCCCTTCGCCCCCTTGAAACGATTTTCCAGGACAGGGAGACGCTGGGCGGAACCCGTGCGCCGGGATGCGGTTTCCGACGGGGAGAGGAGGCCGGACCGGAAGCGGAAGTGGGGGCGGGGAGTCGGGCTCGGCCTGTCTGGGCGGGCGGGCGTGAGCTAGGGAGGAAGCGGCGGCGGCTTCGGCCTTGGCTGGGCCCGATGGCCTCCGCTAGCATCGATATCGAGGACGCGACTCAGCACCTGCGCGACATCCTCAAGCTGGATCGGCCCGGCGGTGAGGACGCGGCGGGGCTCTCGGGCCTGGCGGGGTTCCGATGATCCTTCGGCAGAAGCCGCTTGGCTTCGGGGCTGGAGGGCAGCGCGAGTGTCCCCCGGCTTGGAATGCTTTCCTCCCGGCAATGCCGCCCTGATGCGGTGGCGCCGTCCGGAAAGAGCGAGGTGGGGGGCGGGGAGAAGCAGCTTCTCCCTGATGCGGCGGCCGCTGCAGCAGGGAAGTCGACTTGCCCTTCCTTTCTCGCCATTGCTCCGTCCAAAGGGCCCCGGTTGGCGGGCAGGCGGAGGCAGAGAGTCGCCCTTGGGGGTGTAGCATCATCCCTTGCCTTTACTTGGGAGCAAATCCTCTTGAATTCCTGGGACTCACTCCTGTCCGAAGGGTGTAAATAGGCTGCTACTATCCGGTGCAAAATGGGTGGGAAAATCATTCCCCCTAAACCCAGTGGGGTAAATTCCAGAAAATCTAAGGTTTTGCTTAACAAGTGAGGGCAGGAGATCTTATTGAATAAAAAGCATCAATATATTACTTACTTTTTTAAAAATCTTCCATACTTAGCACTGTACAGCATATAGTATTGTAGATTCAGATTTCTCTGATAGGTAAGATAACCTTTATTGTCATTTTTTTTCCCTGTGGGCACACTGGCACACATTAAAAATGAAATTCTGTTGCCAGCTCTCAAAAGTGTGCACATACATGACACACATAGATACATACATATGTATGCTACATATCGGTTTGCTTATGTAATCCATATTTTCTGCTCTATTTTCCTTAACAGCAGCACCTTTTAGTTTATCCAATCCTCTAAATCTATTTTAACCTTGCCTCTTTTTAACATCTGTGGGCTTCAAATGTTAAAAGTGCAATATGATAATACTTGGGGAATTGTTTTGATACTTTGTGTTGTAAGAACATTTCTGTGGTTTTATATTTATATTTTAAAAGATGAGTTTTAGATAAATTGCTTTAAATATAAACAAAGTGAATAGATAGCTTGATATACTTCATTTCAAAGTGTTGTAGGGGGTATTTGAAGCCCTTGAAAAGTTGGGGAAATCATGAAATGGAACTTTTGTAAGTTCTGAAGTCTGCACATCTGGAAAAAGCCTAAGTTGGGGAAAGCTGTTCTAGAAAGAATCAGTAATTTGGCCATGAGCAAAATGTTTGATTGTAATATTGTAGTTTAACATTGAAATTGTGGACTGGGATATACTTTTAAATCTATGGGTAACTTGTAACACATAAGCAATGTTTATATCTTCCCCCAAATAAGCAGGAATGGAAAGACAGTTGTTTCCCCCTTCGCTGTCGAAAACTAGACTTCTGGAATTGTGCGTTGGGTACATCTAAAATCTGCCTTTAAATACCATTGTTTCATAAGTCAGCAATACACAATCTTTCAGTAAAAGGTTGGCTAGTTTAAAATACATACAACTCTGTGACAAGACAAAGTAAATATGAATATTGGTTTCTGTCTCTGTTTCCTCATTCTTCATACCTTTCAGGGTCAGTGAATGAAAACCAGAGAACATCCAGTTCATATAATGGTGACCTGAATGGTCTTCTGGTGCCGGATCCCACAGCAGCCGGAGATGGCTCGTCCTCGACTAAGCCTGTGCCACAAACCGTTCCTCTTGGAGCGCTACAAGACAAGCAAGTGATGTAAGTATCTTAACCGGTGAGGCAGAAGTGAAAGGCCCAAAATATGTGTGATTTGTGATCTCTGGAATATCAAGAAGCATCCTGGCAAATATATTTTCTCCTGCAGAGATGTGATTTCCCTCTATTCTGGTATCCCTTATATTAAGGCTTTTGTAAAAAAAATTGTGTGTAGCTTCTGGGGTGGATTGAATCAGTACAGTGCCTCATCAATTAATGTTTAATGCTACATTTCCCAACCTGCTTTTCTCCAAATGAACTTCAGCTGCCATATTGGAGGCACTCTAGTAGTAGAAGGCCAGCATGTATGGAGAGATTTAAATTTAGAAGAGCACAGAGAAATCTATATTGTAAAGAGCAGTCACTGTCTGTTGGAGCTTGCTGCTCCTGATTTATTTTGTCTTTTGGGTTATTATTCTTGCCATTCCTGGTTTATTTTTGCCTATGGATGGGCATCATTGGTATTCAATCTGGCTCTGTAAAATACATCGTTGGGAATTCTACAATGCAGTAGCAATGCCACTTGCTTGATTCTGTGTGTTCAGTGAGCACGGTCCCGACCCTTTGAAGAATTCACAGAAAAAGTTACCCTTAATGTCCTGGAGACTGACTTCCTTTTTCTCTTCACTGCCTGTCCCTGCCCACCTTTTAGCTGCCTCTCTGGAGATGATAATTCCACCTGTATGGTGATTCTTGCTAAAGATGTTGAAATAGTGGCTAGCAGTGATTCCAGCATCACCAGTAAAGCCAGAGGAAGCAATAAGGTAAATACAAGGAAGCTCCTTCTTATTGGATCATAACTCTCTTCCTTCTCACCTGCTGATGACAAGCTCATACCTATCCTGGTATTATAATAGAAAAAAATATGCAAAGTATGTTTAAAAAATTGACCATTGGCAGATGCAGGTGTTATATTAGGTACATGTTCAGAAGTACATTGCGCTTGAGAATATGGCCTTGATATATTGACTGGCAGTGATCCAAGAGAGGTAGATTGATTGGAAGATACTTTAGTTAGTGCAGGGAAGGTCTGCAGTTCTTTCCCTATCTCCCTCTCCATTTCCAGTCCACACACCTCAGGCCTTTCTCCCTTCAGAAGTATCTGTGAACAAATGAATAGGAGAACACTATGCATTATTTGGATAGAAACCCAAAAGAATTTTTACATCTTTTGCAATACTAAATGAATATGGCACTCTAAGTATGCCTTCATGTATATTTCTGCCAATCAGTCTGTTCTGACAAAGTCCCTTAAAATTGCTCTGTTATATTGCTCATCTTATCAATCTGTCTGTGTGCAGTTGTAATTTCAAGAATTGCCAGCTAGTTATTTATGTCTTGTTAAGGAACAAAAGGTTTGTTCATTTGTTGTCTAATAATCTCTACATGAAGTAAACCATATTCTTTCCGTCTTTATCCTATTCCTGATTCCTCTTTGTTGCTTAGAAACATTTTAAAATATTCAAAAGTAATGGCTGGATAAGGCAAACCTGCTTGTTTGCTGATTTGTTTCTTTTTTCACATGGCTGTGAGTTTTTCTTCTTCTACAGATTAGACAGTGACCACCTCCTCTCTCCTTCGCAGCTTTCTATCATAGAGCATCCATAGATCAGGGGTGGGTAACAATGACCCCTTACATCCTGTGGACTTCCAATTTCCACACTGGTTCAGGAATTCTGGGAGTTGAAGTCCACAGGCTGTAAAGGGGCATAGTTGCCTATCCCTCCTAGAGATGGCTTTCTTTGTTAGGTCTGGTATTCCTTTCAATGGGTATTGAATTGATTCCTAGGCTACAGCTGTTGTTTGTCTTCTTCTTTTAACCCTCCAGGTTAAAATCCAGCCAGTGGCCAGGTATGACTGGGAGCAGAAATATTACTATGGCAACCTCATTGCTGTCTCAAATGCCTACCTGGCTTACGCTATTCGAGGTGAGACATCGCCCCATCCTCCCGGTGTCCATTCCGAAGTTTCAGGTTGGACTTCTTTTGCATCTTAACTTTTGTCCAGTGTGCCTGTGCTGGCTCTTATTCCACCTCCACAATAGAAAGAGGAATTAGCGCTCCCCTGCTCCTCTTGACTAGGTGTGTTTTGCCCTTTTTCCCCAGGTGCCAGTAGTGGCTCGGCCATGGTGCGGGTCCTGAGTGTCAGCACAGCTGAGCGGACCCTTTTGAAAGGCTTCACTGGGGGTGTGGCAGATCTGGCTTTTGCTCACCTCAACTCCAACCAGTTGGCCTGCCTGGATGAAGCTGGCAACCTGTTTGTCTGGTGTCTGTCCATGGAGAATGGAAAAATCCAGTATCTTACTTCAATGCTAAGCATGATGGCAGAGGGTCATAATATTGGGAGACAATCTAGTTAGTCTGTCGTACAGTTTGCAAAGCCTGACTACCGTTATAAACAGTTGACACCAACTTGTTTTTCTTTTTTTAAACTCCATGCATTATTACATTACTTACTTCTGCAAGCCAGAACCGGGCATTGAATTTTTTGATTTCAGCATGCAAAATCTGAAATCTTGATTAAATTAGGGTTCGGGTTACACTCTCGCGTACTAGTCATCATGTTAAAGAATTTTTTCTCAATATTAACTGTTCTGTTTGTGACTTTTACACATCTATAACCTTCACTTCATTGAAACTAGCTAAAATTGAAGATAAGGGATGCATTTATCAAACTGAGAAATATAAATACCAAATGCTATAAAAAGGAGAAATCAGTTGTGCTATGATGACAATGGTTAATCTTTTTTTTTTAAAGGAGGAATTGAGCTTTCCTGCCCAGTCTAGAAAGCAATGATGAAAACTTTATGCATTGATTATTCACATAAACGTTAGTTCGTTTTAACTGCAGTATTGCACCATCCTTAGTGTCCTAATTCACACATACTTCTAAGGAATGAACTATGGTTTATAAACCACAGTGACTAGGTTCACACAATGCGTTAAACCAATGATTTCGTGTTTTAATAATCTGTTAGGTCAACCACTGATAGTTTAAGACTTGTGGGGACTATTAGAAGTGGAAGTAGGTTTTTATTGTTGCTAAAAGATGAGGACAAGGTGTTGCGTCAAATCAGATTCTCATTGAGTCATGTGTATTTATTTCCAACACCTGAGATAGATCAGAAAAACCACTAAAATTGAACTTCTGGGAGGCTTTTGTAAAGGGGAATGATGAAGGTCTTCCTTAACTTCGGTGATCAGAGAGGAGATCTTGGTGAACATCAAACGGCCCGACGGGACTCCCCTGAACAACTTTCGGAGGATAATATGGTGTCCCTTCATCCCTGATGAGAATGAGGAGAGCTGTGAAGAAGGCAGCCAGACTCTGGCGTTGCTGCATGAAGATAGAGTAAGCATTTCTGTGGTTTCCTTCTTTCTTTTGGAAATAGTGCTATTTGGTGTAAAGTTGGATTGTTGTTGTTTTTTAAAATAATGATGGGAATACACGTAGTTCTCAGCCTACGTCTACAATTGAGCCCCAAATTTCTGTTCTTAAGCAAGTTTTGCCCCATTTTACGATCTTTCTTCCCACAGTTGTTAAGTAAATTCCTGCAGGGGTTAAGTTATTAACACGGTTGTTAAGTGGATTTGGCTTCCTTGTTAGAAGGTCGCAAAAGGGGATCACTTGACCCTGAGACACTGCAACCGTTGTAACTATGAATCAGTGGCCAAGCATCTGAATTTTGATCAAGGGACTGTGGAGATGCTACAATGGTTATAAGTGTGAAAAACAGTCACTTTTTTCGGTGCCATTGTAACTTTGAATGGTCACTGAATGAATGGTTGTAAGTCAGGGATTACCTGCAGACTATCTGAGAGAGGTAGGATTTATTCTCCACCATTTAATCGGAACCGAAGATGCTTCTTGGGTGAGGAACGAAGCGTCTTTGGGGGGACAGAAGCCAAAAAAAAAAAGTCCAGTTGCCTGTTGAAAAAAGCACCTTTGGGACAACCATGATCTGGATGACCGAAAATCTCCACAGGCATCAACCTATTGGGATGGTTTCTAACCGAGTTTTAGTACGTTCTTTTTGCTCACTGTTTCCCTTTGTGTTGGCAGGCTGAAGTCTGTGACCTTGACATAATCCGAGCCAACCATAGTTCATGGCCAGTGGAAGTCACCAACATCAAAGAAGGCTATATTGTGGTGAAGGGTCATAGCACGGTAAACATTCAGCCATGGTCTTGATGTCTGGGCATAATTTCTGAGCGAAATATTATAGCTCTTTGTTCTGTGTGTCTTAATTCACGAACCTCAAGTATTCCTCTTGGCCTTTGTTCCGATGGCTAATGCCGCTAAAAGGAAGACATTCTTTTGTAGTTATTTCTGGCGTTTCCACATAATAAGCCTGGATGTGAGTGAGCTGCGATTGGGAAAATAAACAGTGAAGAGTTTTAGATTCAATCTGAACTCAGGATTTTGCTGACGTGTCCTCCCATAATCTAGGATCAATGTCCTCACATCCTTTCCAAACCAGGTTTTTCTTAACTTTTGATCCTGAATCTTTTGCTTCACTGTGATTCTGGATGTTGGTCTCATATGATGTTTTCCACCTCAGAAATTTGTGTAACTGCTTGTCCATATTGGGGCACCAGCATGCTACCAATAGGAATAGTATGACTTCTTCAGCCAGGGTGTCTGGTTTTTATGAACAAATAGACCTACCAAATGTTATCAGAAGAGAGGCTATTAAAAAATAGCCGTGTCCCACTTCCAGTGTGATGTCGCAGCGAGATGGTCAAGAGAGCAGGCCTCTGCAATCCTTCCTCATTGAGAGGCCCTAAGCGGCTCAAGTCACCCTGGAGGGCTGACGAAGAAAGGAGGGATCCCTGGCTGATCGCAAAAGAGCAGCGGCTCTCTCACTCGATCCTAGGCACCCTCCAGATCAAGGAGGAAGAGAAACAGCCATTGTGGCTGAAACAAAGCTGGGGCAACCGAAGAAAGAGATGAACTGGAGCGGTTCATGAACAGAGGATTGGAACTGGGTGAGACAATTTTCAACTTCTGTAGTAGAGACTTAAATCCAAACAAAAGAATTTTTGAAAGAAAGACTCTCCAAAACATTAAGAAAGCGACGAACTAATACATGGAGACAGATTACAGACCCAAAAGAGAAATAAACTTCAGTGGAAGACTACAAAGTTTTAAAATATACAAAGACTGGACTGGAACTTGTAGTGGTGTGAAAAGTGACCTAATTTGTGGATAATATTGTTTGACTATTGGAATATAAAGAAAACTTGGGCGGGGCGGGGCGGGGCGGGGCGGTGTTTCCATCTTTTGACAATCAGCTGTTATACTTTCCCTTCCTTTAATGCTGGAACTTAGAGCTGGGATGCCACCTACTGGTGAAAAAAGATATTATACTGTTATAGTGGGAATAGTCCTTGATAGAGGTTTGATAAGAAAATGAGGTTTGATAACAAAAGGGAAATAAGGAAGAAGAAAGAAAACAGTGAAAGGAAAAAACAACCTGGAAGGCCTTTTTTTTTCTATATCTATTTGCTTTTTCACTGCTTGGGAATAACTGGTGAGCCTTTTGAAGATTTTCAAGGCAAAGTGGACTATAATGAACAAAAATTACCCTTGAAACTGGACACTTGACTGTGGATAATGAGATTTGGTGGGTCCATTCTGGATTATCAACAATATCTAATAGAACATTCTATGAGGCAAAAGAAGAAAAACAAGATTTACAAATTTGGATAACTTGGATCAAATTGGAAGATTTTGAGGACTATAAAAATTCTGAATTTTGAGTAACAGTTCCAGGACTGAGCTGGTTTGACTGATAGTGGCTTTTTTAGTGTCTCCGGACAATTGCGACTTTGGTGGATTATTGAGTAACTTTTAGCTTATTAAATTAATGCAAAATGTTTCAACAGGAAGAAACAAATACATATCAAAAAACCCTCTTATTGATTCTTCAAAGTATTCAAGAAATTTTGAGAAGCAATTGTAAGGAGATGGTGACTTTGAAGGATGATACAGATGTGAGACTAGAAAACTCTCAGCAAATGACAATGGAAGATGAACAAAAAATCCAGACAGAAGAGGAGAAGTCAGGAGGAGCTGAGGAAAGAACAGAGGAGATAAATCAACAAATGTCACAAGCAGATAATGATATGGAAGGCCCAGCAAAAATTCTTAAAATGCAACAGGTAGACTACTCTTTAAGAGATCAAAATATAGAAGACGATAAAGAGAAAGATCTAAAGTGATGAAAGAGTTCCTGAAGGATGCTCTAAGAGACTCAACAGCAAGAGATAGCTAATGAGGCAGATGAAATACTCAGACTAAATATAAGGGATGTAAGGAGATACAAGATCCCAAGCGAGAAGTATGGGAAATTTACCAAAAAGCCAATAGGAGTTGAAATATTAAAAAGGGCAAGAGATGATGGGTAGATATAGAATTCTTAATATGGCAATTGCTTTATTCAGGGTTAGAAAATAGAGGTAAAAAACAGGAATTGGAAAATAGCATTACGGATGTTGATACATAATAGAATACATTATAATTACTATGTATTTGTAAATATTAGAAGTTGAAAGATTACTATTATGTATATCTAAACGGTATTATTACTAGTATTGTGTATAAAATACAATGACCCAGACAATGCACTGTTCACTAAGCACATATGGATGTTAAAGAAAAAACTATAAATTACATATATATAAAAAATAGCCTTGTCCCATCCCCAGCCAGATTAGTAGAAAGGTGCCTGTTATTGTATTTCAGCTGTGCTGCAAAATATAGATAACGGCTATATTTTTACCCCTTGTCCTTTTTTAGCGCCTGAGCGAGGGAGCGCTTTCTCCCGATGGGACTGTCTTGGCTACAGCAAGCCATGATGGCTACGTCAAATTCTGGCAGATTTACATAGACGGACAAGACGAGCCAAGGTAATTTTAGAAACAGAGAACTGTCGATAAAGGAGAATGTTTGTAGCTCAGAGGTGAAACGAGGGCTCCTTGGTGCTCTCGGAGCTTGATTCTTTTCCTGTAGACGTTTCATTACCTAATCCAGGTAACATCATCAGTAAGAGGAAACTTCACTCCTTACTGGAACTGATGGTTTTACTTAGTTTGGGTAATGAAACATCTGCACGAAAACAACCAAGCTCAGAGAGCGCCAATATTTCTCCTCGCGGAGAAAGATAAAGTATGTCTAAAAATTTTCTCTGGGTCTGTAGAAACAATTTCATTGTTAGAACCATTAAAAAGTTGATTTGTCAATCACCCGCTCTACTTTTCCACATCACCCAAACCAAGAGGTGGCTTGTTTAGAATGCCCTTCAGGTGGACCAAGATGTAGTTCACAAGAGCCTTGGTGGCGCAATGGTTAGAGTGCAGGACAGCAGTACTTCTGCTGTCTGCCGGTTCAAATCCCACCAGGCTCAAGGTTGACTCAGCCTTCCATCCCTTCCTTCCGAGGTGGGTCAAATGAGGACCCAGATTGTTGGGGGCAAGAAGCTGATTCTGTAAACCTCTTAGAGAGGGCTGGAAAGCACTAGAAAGCAGTATATGATCTTAATTCAATTTTAACTGAATTTTAAATTATATTTAACTGATTTTTAATGGAATGGGGTTTTTGTTTAATGCATTTTTAAACTTCTTAACTGTTTTTTAAATTAACTGGCCTTAATCTAATTGTTTTAATTGGATTTTAATTACCTTGTATGTTTAATTACCTTGTATGTTTTTAATGGCTGTACACCGCCCCGAGTCCCTTTGGGAGAGGGGGTGGTATATAAATTAAATTAATAATAATAATAATTAATAATATAAGTCTAAGTGCTATTGCTATAAACCACAGATTACAGCTTAATGGGTAAAGTTTAACATAATCATTAGGATCTTCTTCAGAAACGCAAGCTTAAAACACACGCTGGCTTGGAATGAGGCGTGAATACAACCCTGGTTTGTTTTTATTTTATTTTATTTCTTCAGTCGGTGCCTCCATGAATGGAAACCTCACGAGGGAAGGCCTCTTTCCTGTTTGCTCTTCTGTGACAACCATAAGAAACAAGATCCAGAGTAAGTGATGATCCTGGTGTATATACAAAGGGGGCGAGGGGTACTTTGCCAGCGGAAGAAAATAGCTGCGCACACACAGAGACACACACCTTTGCACTCTTAAGGAGGGCCCTGCAGTTGTGAGGCTGGGCTGTGGCAAAAGAACAGGAGCCTCCTAACAGTGACATGGGGCAGAACAGGATGGTCTCGCTGCTGTAATGTGTCCTATCAAACTGTGTGTTTAGGTCAGGGGTGTCAAACTCAATTTCATTGAGGGTTAGGGTTGTGTTTGGCCTCTGAGGGCCACGTGGGCATGGCCAGAGTGAGTGTGGCCTGCTCAGCATCATTCATGTTGGTGGCCCAAGCCCTGCCAGTGAAAACGGGCTCCCGAGCTCCATTTTTGGCTGCCATGGCCAATTTTTCCAATTCAATTCCAAATTCCAATTCCAAATTTTATTGGTCACATACACAATCTTACATGGGTACGATATGCAGTGAAATGCTTACGCAACCGCAGGTAAGTTAAGGTAGGAAGGGAGGGCTAGGGGTAGC
>JAEANM010014748.1:0-13869 GCA_017656035.1 Myanophis thanlyinensis
AATTTTATTTCATATTAATGGCTTGACCTATGTAGCATATACCTAGTACCTGATTTCTAGGCCCTTGTTTACTTCACTACAGCTTCAGAGAAAGGAGGAAGATTCCTTAAAAGAATATACCTTTATTGCACAGACAAATATCTTAAGAGACAGCAACTATCTTCACCCATCCTAATTCACTTGAGATCATTTTTGGGTTTATGTATCAAGCTGAATCTTAAACTAACCATGCATCCTACCACATATGGTTGGCCAGGTAGTTGTTCTGCACTTCAAGCATAGCTAAGGAGTTAGTAAAATTGGATACAGGGACATTCACAGGGAGGGAGGAGTAATGATGATCGATTTAACTACACAATTGGGAGTCCTGCCTAACTCACATAAAGAGGAATGGAACTTCAATCACACCATTGCAGCCATCTTGACTTTGTGGATGCTCCCAATGGCAAAGTAAGTCCTGCAGGATATGCCTTAGGACTCAAATATGTGCCCTGTCATTGGTTATATGATATCCTGATTAATATGACTCTCCTGAATCAAATTAAACCATATTGCATCGTGTCATCCATCATGTATTTTTCTACCACAGATTTTCAGCCTGTGTTCACATGTCACGTTAAACCACAATTTATTAAAGAAATCCCACCTGGATGGGCTCCCAGAATATCCTCCCATTCACTGGCTTTCATCCCAGCTGAATTAGCACGAGTCCTTTTTTTTTTTTTTTTTTTGCTTCCAATGATCAAGCCATCTTCTTTTTTTTTTTTTATGGACTCCTTTGGAATGGGTGAGTTTGGTCCCTGTTGAAATTGAAAGCAATTTTCTTTTTCTTTTTTAATCTGAATGATGGCCGTCTCCTCTGGTCAACTATCTTGTCTAGCAAAGTGAATAGGGCAGGATTTATTTCCGCAATGGATGGAGAATGATTTGACTTCCAGCTGCACACAGAGGCTGCCCCGTGGCATAAATTCAGTGGGGTGGGAGAGGGTGGCCTCGAGAAGACTCGTTTGCATGACAGTGGCCATGCGGCAGTAGCGGCTCATCTGGGCTGGGCAGCTAACGGGCTTAACCCGGCTGTTTGGGAGAGGTTAACCCAACTTGTAGGCAGGGTAAATAAACAGAACAAGCTGTCTTTGTCCTCTATTCAGACCAGCCTCTCCTCCAAAAGCACGCTGCATTGAAGGCACAGAGTTCAGCTTGTGGCTGCCAGAGGGACTCCCAAGGCAGTTGTGAGCGCCAACAATCAGCCAGTTTGTTTCTTTTCCTCATTAAATCATCGCCTTTTGTGCGGGGCCCCGCAACTTGTGTTTCTTAAGAAATTAACAGAATGCGGAGTTGCAAACCGGGCCTCAACCTTTTCATGACCTACAAGATGCTCTTAGACGGGCACCCCAGGAAAGCAGCACTGTTTACTTAAATGGGTAAATAGAAAATACTTGTGGGAGGTGAGAGAGACAAGGAGTCATTTAAGCCATCCTCTTAATAAAATGTAAGTGTTTGGATCCTTATACCGGCAGAAATGAAAGCTCTTTTTGAGCACCAGAAGTGGGTTTTAGTGACAAAGGTCAACCCTGAACTATGCAAACATTTCAGGCCAAGTGCAGAAATCTTTTCAGTAATCAATGCCTAGATCTTTAAATTAAGGAGTGGGAATTTGGGGGATGGGGGTGGAGCCTAAAAGGTGCCCCAAGATAATCCTCTGATTTGTTAAATCTGGAGATTACTTGCATGCAGTCTTAGACATCTCCTTCACCGCCCCCACTTGCCTTCCACGTGAATGCAGTTATTTTGTTGTACAGAAATGTATGATCTGGCTCTCAAGCTCCTCATCTCACTGAATTAGCCACCCAACTTTGTATTATTCAAGATAAAAATCTTATACAACTTTTCCACTATCTCCAGCCCTCACATTATCTAGACAATGGAGACTGTGGTTTAACACATGGAGAAGGGGCAAAATTGAAGGTTAGAAGCCAATACTTGCAACAGGTTACTCAGTTTTGAGTAATGATCATGTTCTGTTTTTGAATTATCAAATAATTGCTAATTCCAGAAGGTTTTTGTTAGATTTTTCTCATAAATATGTATATAATAGATGCGTGAATGGTGAGAAAATCCACAAAAATAAGCATCCAACTTTCAAATAAAAGATGTTGGCTTTTCTTAGAGATTTGATTCATTTCTTTGAAGTTTTCTTTTTCATTTCTATTTTTTAATATAGTTCTATGTGCAGAACTATGTTAAAAATATTCAGTGTCTTTGTTTAAGCCAGGACATTTATTTCTGAAAAAAAGAGGCAGGCCTATTCAAGCGCAGAGTCCAGTCTACAGCATGTGCCAAGCAACACCTTCTAACCATTACTCATGGTTTACAAATCATAGTGGCTAAAAAGCCAAGCCAAATAAGCTCCTTATCAGGCCAACCCCCTCAGCAATACAGTACAATTAGTTTATTTCGCTGAGCATACTGGGGTTTTCCTATTGCTGGTTTTAGCATGATCTCCAAACAGCAGCCATGCATGGGGCAGGATATTATATAACTAAATGTACCTCCCTACTAAGAAAGCCCTGCACATGGGAAACTAGCAGGCCAAGCAAAGCTAGGCTAGATGCCAAGCACTACACAGAAAAAGCACCCTTTTCAAACCAAAATTCAGATTTCTTGCTGCATTAAGTCTTAGATTAGGGGGTGAGTCCAATCACTCCAGCCCATACTACACTTGAGGTGGTGGGAATCATCTTCCATCTATTTGAAAGCATCACTTTGATAGGACCACTCCTAGGAGAAGGCACAACTTGACCCAGATTTTGAACCAAGGTCTTTACGGACAGGACTGTCCTTAAACGGACAGGAACTCATCCACCTGGGTCAGATGTTCTGTCTCAGCTGGTCCTTCTCCCCGCAATCATAAGAGTAAAGGCTGTCTTCTTAAGCAGCTGGCTCCCTGGAAGCTGCAGCACTGAAATTTTCCTTCAAGTCCAACTCTCTGGTCCTCTCTTCCTGGACAGCCCATGTAGTTTTCCTGATAGTGGAAGGGAAGGACTTTGTCACTGCCTCTTTCCAGCAAGGTTTTAACTCCTCCAAGTCTTATCTGGATCTGTTACACTTAGCTTCCAAGCTCAGACAAGTTCTACCCGGAGAGGAAAAAAAAATAAAAAAGCATTGCTCCCAACTTTGGTTAGTCCAAGCAGCTGGAAGTGATCAGTCTGACAGGCCACTAGGAAGCAGTGTGATGCCCGCTCCTTTCCTTCCCATTGTAGACTGCAGGGTAAGAGACCCCAGGGATGGAAAATTAAAATGGATTTCTCTATTTCCCCCCCCTCCCAATTTATTTTCATTATTCTCCATCTTTGTACCCTGGGAATAAAGATTCTTGTCTTCTCTTAATCCTGGGCCTGGAGGGCTTTTTCAAGCATAATGTCTTCATTGTTTTATGGAGAAATTAATGACAATCCAGGATAGCTGTTGTGTAATCGTGGAAGCAAAGATGGTGAAAGAGCCATCCTGGAATCACGGTCAAGAGGAATTTGAGGAAGAGGGGATGTAGCCTTAGTCTGGGCTGTCCAGTTCTGTCTACCTTCATAACAAGACCTGCACTTTTGCTTATGGGAAATCCTAGTTGAGGGTTTATCTCCCTTTTGAGGGGCAAGGGGGGTTAGTAAGTAAAGGCTTAATGGCAGTTACAGATTGACTGGCCTGAATATAAAGCACTTGAATCCCTTTTTTCCCCCAAGTTCTTTCTTTTAACTAGGGCATTGTATTTCTGAGTGGGAAAATACACCAAACATGGAATAGAAGAGAATGAAATCTGTCCCAAACTGTCTATAGGCTTACTTGATATAATATTCCCAGGACTCAGAGGGGCTATATTTGAAATAGTAATGTATAGGATTGTGATTCTAAATTCTTTCTTTCTAACAGATTTCAACAGGAAAAGTGCTAAGGTTTTTTTTTTCTTTGATCTTTTGGGATTTGTTGGTTAACCAATATTTTTCATTCCAACAAGATCTTTCTGTATGTCACTGTAAGTGGGTTCAGAGACTGATTCTTTTCTTCTTCTTCTCTAAGAGATGACCCCTTCTGAACTTAACAGCAGATGACTTAATAGGCAAGTGGCATTACATCTGTAAAACCTCTCTGTTGTTTTAAACTGGGATACAACCAATCCAGCTGATGGAACTGAGCAGATAGCAGAACTATTATCCTTTAGTGTGGTGAACCTCAATACCTGGAGGATACCAGAGAGACTGCAGCGTCTTTATAAACGCCTCAAAATTAACCATATTCTCCACCAAGACCTTTGGCAGGTTGCTTGTCAACTAAATTAAAAGCCGATCTGTGGCGGCTGTTCTCTTCCCAAAGCGGGCATTATAATTCTCCTTAAAATTTCCTCACCCCACTGCCGATACACATTCAGAAGGGGGGGGGGAGTCGAGGCAGCCGCCCGATCCCCACTCCCGCCGAGCCGGAACAGGGCAACTTCAGGAAAGGTGGAAGGGAAACCTGTTCGCTCGCCTACACGGACTTACGGCAGCCCGCCCGGATCTTTAGTTTGCGAGAGTTTCAGAAGAGAAGCGCTTCAGCCCGGCTTGTTTAAGGCAACAAATCCTTGCAGGGGATGAAAGACGAGAAGAAAGAGGACGACGCGGGACGAAAGGCCTGAAAGGCCTATAGACTCGCCGCCTCTATTTTCCTCGCGGATGCTCTTACCGTTAAACTACGCGAACCGTGCAACAAGCCCAGTGTAGGCCCCTCCAACTGCTGCAGCCACATCAGTCGTTTCGGCTGCCGACAAAGCCGGCGAATGAGAGGCGCCCCCACCCTCCACAAGGCGCTGCCAGAGAGGCGGGAGGCGGGGTCGCCTTTTTCGGCGGTTCCCGCCGAAGTGAGGGAAAAAAAGTTTCCCTTCTCTCAGGGAAAGCTCGGCTGGGCCTTCCAGCCGCTGTATATCAAAGGGGCTAGAGGCGGATGCCAATGGCGCGACCCGGCGGAAAGCAAGCGCTGAAGCCGTCAGGAGGGGGCCGCCTTCGGTGGGGCCGCTTGAGACCGTCGGTGCTGCTGCGCCGAGGCCTTTCGTCGGGGTTCCTGTCCCCTCCGCCTCTCGAGCCTGCCTGGGATCTTTCCCGTGCAAAAAAAAAAAAAAAAAGACTGATCACGGAAAGTCCTCAGCTTCACCCGGTTTCCCTGGGTTTTCTTCGGGGGCAGCATTTCGCCAGCCAGGGACCCCCGTTGCTCTTTTCTCCCCGGACTCTCCAGCTGGCTGGCTGGCTGCTTCCGACAAGGGAGTACAAATACCCATCTTTCTCCAAGCAGATGCTCTCCAGACGGCCTGGTATTCAATGTCCATCATTCCCAGCCTTAGCCCACAATTTGAATGATGGGGACACATTAAAGGACCTGGAGCACAACCGGGCTTTCTCCCGGGCAGCATTTCTCCAGGCAGGGACCCCCGTTGCCCTTTTCTCCCTGTGGTCTCCAGCTGGCTGGCTGTTCCCATCAGGGAGTACAAATACCCATCCTTCTCCAATGCTGTCCATACAGCTGGATCTGAAACATCCATCCTTCCCTCTTATTTTATAAGGGACAATTTCCTAGGCACAGACATAGAGGTAGTCCTTGGCTTATATGACTACAACTGAATCCAAAATTTCCATTGCTAAGCAAGACAATGGTTAAGTGAGTTTTGGCTCCTTTTATGATTTTTCTTGCCACACTTGTTAAGGGAATCACTGCAGTTGGTAAATTAGTAACGTGATTAAGTGAAACTGATTTCCTTGTTGACTTTGTCAGATAGAGGGTCGCAAAATGGGACATTGGACACTACAACCATCATAAATAAGTCCATTGCCAAGCATCTGGATCATGTGATCATGGGGATGCTGCGGTGGTCCTGTGAAAAAACCGGTCCTAAGTCACTTCTTTTGGTGACGTAACTTTGAACGGTCACTAAATGAGCTATTGCAAATCGAGGACTACCTGTAAACTTCTCAAGTGCCCTTTCTCCTTCACAACCGAATCCTATTGATTTTAAGGGGGTTAGCTTCAGCATCGGGGTGCTCAGAAGGTCGGGTTTATTTGAATTGTGACCTCCTAGTCCGGTTCTCTAGGTAGATGAAAAATGCCTTACCCATGGAGGAACGGGGACGAAAGGCCACGCGCGAACTGGCCTTTATTCTGCAGCGGAGATTTGAACCGGTGCAGATCGGATAAGTCTGTGGTTGGAGAAAGCGGAGCTCGTGCTTTCTCTTTTTCTGGCTCGGGGTCCAGCGAAGCCGAGCCCCCTCCCCGACTTCAGGGGAAATCCCCCGAAGCTAGCGAGCCCGCCTGGCTTCGCCTCTCCACCCGCGCCCCCCACCCAGCACTTCCGCTCGGGGAAAGCGAGGACCCTCCTGGTTCTGGAAACAGAGCCTCCCGCGCGGCTGAGGGGAGGAAGGGGCTTGGGGTCGAGACAGAAGGCGAGAGGAAAACCCGTGGAATAAAGGACAAAGCTTCCTTCCAGGCTACTACGTCCATCCGAGTATTTTCCTCAGACCTCCCGCGTGACCGTGAAGGAAATCGAAGAAGGGGGGGTTGTGCGACGATTACTGGCAAAATGGGGACAATCTGAAGCTTAACCGCGCCAGAGCTTGCTCCGGCAACTAACACCAGATTTAAGCCTTTGGGTTTAATTTTATAAATGGATCCCACAAAACCCTGTAAAACTGGCTGGGTAGTTCTTTGAAGCAGGTGGGTTGAAAAAGTTGCATCCCGACTGAGCTGAGAGCCACGAGACTTGAGGACTCACTGGCCCCACTGATTTCACTGAGAATTAAATTCAGACCAGAAATCCCTAAATTCTGTAGGGAATAAATCCTACAGAAGCCAGTGAGTGGGTTCACTTTTGAAGAGATAGGAAGAGGATCCTGCTCATCCCATCTTGTGTGTCCAGACAAAGCAAGCAAAGAGTTCAAAAAGCAGTAAATTTAAAAAAAAATGCCAGGAAGCTGTAGTAAGTGTCAGAAAGAACCTACAGCCTAAGCAGTGATCATGATATTACAGCTCTGCATTTTTTCCCCCCCTCTCAAGTCAGTAACACATTTAATGTTTATTGCTTTAAGGTCAAATTCAGGCCCCCATCAAGCATACAACTACAATAATAGTCTGCCCAGTGCCTGGCACATAAAAAGCTGGCTTGTAACTCAGGCCATCTAGTCTCTAGTTCGGTATTGTTGAGCTAAGTGTCATTGGCTCTCAAGAGTTTCGGGATGCAGCTTCTTTACACATTTCCACAAAAACACTCAGCATAAATACCAGTATTAACCTGCCCCCCCACCCAAAAAAAGTAAACTGTACTTTGTAATGAAGCAGTTAAAAGACAAAACTGTGTTCTATGGTAGATAATGTTCTTGCCTTACTATTTCATTATATGTTTTGTTTTTAAAGAGGAACTTTTTTTTTCCTAGTCATTGCTGGAAGAGAACCAAGTTAAGTCTATAGTAGCCAAAAAAACCCAAAGAGTTTGGTATCGGCTTTTCTGACGTATCAAAGGTAGCTGAAAATACACTACCAGATTCCTTCTGACGATTCGCTTTTTAAAAAGATTGAACTGAAATAACGGTGTTGTTTGTTAATTTTTAATTTAAAGTGTTAATCAAAATAAGATGAAAATAGCCTGCAATTCCCCTAATGTGACTAGTATTTAGTTAGCACTTTTAAATAAGTTATAAGGGTTTATACTTGCTTTACAAAATAGTAATTTTAAAAATATATATTTAAAGAATATTGAGTGTCAGTATGTGATTTGAGGTGGTCCAAAGTTTATTGCAAAATATACAGCTTCAATTTTTTTTATCTTTCCTACATTTTTACACATTGCACAATATTTGATAGTACTTTAAATGTAGAGAATGTGTTGAGCTGATGAGAAGTATGATTTATGATTCTCTCAACCTTGGCAAGTTTAAGATGTGTGCACTTTAACTCTCAGAAATCCCACAGCCAAGCATGCTGCTCTAATGCTTATTGTGAAGGACACAAGGTTCCTAATGTTATTTTAATATATTTTGGCTAATATTAATCTAGTGCAAGTAAGGAAAATTCTGGAGCTGGATGCAATTTAAAGTAATCACATTCAGAATTCTTTTCTAAGGGCTCAAATATACCATGGCTCAAAATATATTTGAGTAGAATTGTTATTTCTATTCCCTGTCCTGCTGTGGGAATTAGATATAGGAATTAGGAATTTGGCTTTCCCCAAAACTGAGTATTTTTATTCAAGAGAATGCTAAGTTACTTTGAAAGAGACAATTTCCTGGGTACAGAAATAGAAGAGTCCTCGACTTATGACCACAATTGAGCTTAAAATTTCCATTTTTAAGCAAGACAATTGTTAAGCAAGTTTGCCCCCTTTTACAATTTTTCTTGCCACAGTTGTTAAGTGAAACACTGCAATTGTTCAGTTAGTAACACAGTTGTTAAGTGAATCTGGCTTCCCCATTGACTTTCCTTGTTAGAAGGTCGCAAAAGGTGATCATGTGACCCCAGGATACTGCAATCGTCATAAGTATATGCCAGTTGCAAAGCGTCCGAACTTTGATCACCTGATCATGTGGATGATGCTGCAACAGGCCAGAGTATGAGAACCAGTCATAAATCACTTACTTAAGTGCCTTTGTAACTTTGAATGGTCACTAAATGAATGGTTGTAAGTCAAGGACTACCTGAATACAAGACAAGGTTCTTATCTGCTTAATTTCATACAAAATTTAGGCCAACTTTACATGCATTCAAATGGCTGGTCTGGCAAATGTGAGGGACTGAATGTGATCTGAAGGTTAAATTCAACCTCTACTTGGCAGAAGGGCATCAGGCAGGGGAAGGAAACCTTTTGACATACCCATTTTCTCCATGCAGCATGATCTCTTTCTGTCTTTTTCACTGAAAAAGTTTCTACATTCAGCATAAAGTGGGGTGCCCAAACTTACAACCCTCTTGTAACCTCCAGAGATCTGATCCAAAAAGTAACCCATTGACAGGGGAATCTTTTCCCTTTCCCAAAGACATAGTCTGGCATTTGAGAAACCTTCAGGGTGGAAAGCAAGAGTACCTGAAAAGCGGAGGCCAGAGAGCAACACCACAGGAAAAGAACTATGGAGCATAGTAGTCTACCCAATGTGCAAGGCTGAAAGAGAAGTCCTAGGCATTCAGAAGGACTAACAAGTCTCCAGGTAAAAGGATCCAGTAGCAAGTGATGGGGAAGACCTCAGGCTAGGACCAGGCAGAATCCTGCCAATCATCTCTAAATAAATATATCTTGCTCAAATGGAACATCAGTGCTTTAATTTGTATTTATAGTTCTTTCCTCTCTACTTCTGTAAGGACCTAGCTCCAGGACCTTCTCAGCTGCCCAGGACAATTAAGGGAGTGGTTTACTGTACAGGTTCTAAATAAATAAATATAGAGCATAACTTTTTTTTCATTCCCATTTCAAGAACTTTGACCAAGGGCAGATGCTTTTTTGGATTCTTTTTGGACAGAGCCAAAAAGGAAAAGGAAGATTGTGCAGAGAAGCATCGACTTCCCTGTTGACCTGGCACGATGGGACGAGTAGAGGGTTGTCCTCTTCTCACCTGTCCATGAAGCTGCTGTGCCTTCTGGGGCCTCATCCATTGGGCAGCCAATGCTGCCTTCATCGCACAACTGCCAGTGGCCTCCATCTATCTGCTTGTCTCCGTCTTGAGGGTAATGGTGGGTAGATCAAAGGCAGTCCCTGCCCCTGCAGAGCCAAGAACAATCCAACCACTTTTGTGTGCTGTTGCTAGGAGCCCGGAACACTGAAAGAAAGGCTGGGAGCACGTTAATCAGACTCGTTACAGTACAACAATAATGTCTTTCTCCCATGACACTCTCTACCCCCATCTGAAAGTCGGGTAATGCGCCCTTGGGTTGATTAGAAGATGTTCTCCAGACTGGCCTCGAGCAGCCCTACCTTTTACCTTATGCCCCCTCACTTCCCAATGTGGCAGTCCCCATGTACAAGCTCATACATCACATTGCTTTAGACTGTCCACCTGCACTGACTGCGGCTCATTCACTAAAAGATTCCGTTTATAAACATATGAACGAACAGGAAATACCACTCCTTTCATTGCAGGTTAGCAGTCTTATTGCATGGATGTTTACTAGAAATGATGGGAATCCATCAACAAGGAACATGGCAGTCCTATAGTCATAAATGAATGTTATTAACAGGACAAAATTATTTAGGATAAGAGTGGGATTCAATTGTCTCTGTTTGAAAAAAGCTTTGGGAAACCAGGACCAGACACTATGATTCTGTCAAAACTCCAAAATATTAATTCATTAGGTCTCCACTGGTAAATACATATGTTTGTGTTTTAAAACATCTTATATAATATTTATCCATTTATTTTATCCTGTAAGTCTTGCTTTATCTTGTGCCAATTTTTTAATTATATCTGTACTTTGGTATTTAGGTCTTTTGCCTATAAATAGAAATAATTATTGAATACATTTCTTAATTTCAGGAGTAGTTTACATATGATATATATTGTGCATGTACTAGAAGCAGCTATCTAAAATATGTATTTTAAATATTTAAATGAAAAATTATGTATATATCTTTGGTTATTGCTTCCTTCTGCAATTTTGTATTTTGTTTCTTTGGAATTTCTTTGGTATTAACTCTAGTATTGTTAGTAGTTTTTAAAAAAACATAACTTTTTCAAATAACAGGTTAGGTTTTTAAGCTGCATAGTTTTAAAAAATACAGTAATGTAGTTGTATAGTCAGACTGCCATCTAGTAAAAATATAATCTTGCAAATTAATTTTAAACGAAAAGCTAATTGTATTTTTTGAAGTTTAATAAAAAAGCAAAATGATTAAGAAAATGAAATAATTTTTATGACTGTTTTTGCCCTTTAAAGTAGGGAGTTTAAAAAGGCAATCAGGATATTAAAAAGGGGCAGGCTTCAATTGCATGGTGGCAGATGCTATTATAACTTTTTTAATCTCCTACCTACATAAATCCCTGCTCAGCATTGTAGCCCAAGTACTCAATTATTTTTAGACCAAAAATGGGGATACACCAAATTACTGGCTAAAGCCAGTCTCCTTGGTTTGACTCAGAGTTTGGACATAATGCTGAGAATTCGGTGATCTTGAAAAATCCAGAAGAATCAGGGCTGGTTATTGACTTATTATGTAATCAAGTAATCCTCTCCATACTGTTTTTTTCTAAATATTCCTGTTTTGTTGTTATTGAAAACAGCTGACATTTTGAAAAAAAAAACCATTGCTTTTCTTGTTTAACTTAAAAAAAGTTTAGGTGAAATGTTTGTAACCCATGCAGAAATATAGCTGGCTTACCAAGTTTTAGCAACACACTGGATAGGAATCCCTGTTCTGGTGTAATCACCTGGAAATCAGTGTGAGAAAAAGATCAAGATAATAAGGTTGATTGGATTGGATTTTTGAGATCTGGGTTTAAATCCTCGGCTATGTAATGATTTTGGTTATATTGTTTATTTTACTAACCTTGTCACATAGTCTTACTGAGCAACAGAATAATATTGTCTTTTTGAGAGAGTGGGAAAACTTTACAGAATACAAATTTAGTAAATTATGTGGATACTAACTGGTGTCAGACAGGATTATAAAACAGAGCTAATAGAAGGACAGTCTAAAAAAAAATGAAGTCAAGATTATGCCCAGCTGCATTTCCCCCAGATTCTTGTTCTTGAAATGGAACTTCAATTTAAACCCTTCAGGATAAATTTTGTTATTAGGACATCCAAATCATTTCTGTATGTCTTTAATAAAAGGTAACAGAAAAACTACCTGCATTTTTTTCCAATCCTTCATTTGGAAATTAGTGCATTAGAAGTTAATAATTGTCTTTAAAACCAATAGATGGACAGATGAATCCAGAATAATATAATAGACAAGACAAGACAAGGCTGAAATTTTCAGGCTTTACTTCTTTAAAAGTAAACTTGCCCACCCACTCAAATAGAAAAAAAAATGAAAAATGAAAAATCATTCACTGGAGCATCTGTAAAAATGCATATGTGCCAATAATGAAAAATTGGTGAGAATATATAGTTGTGAAATTAATTGAAATAAGCAGGTTAAAGGATTATGGGAAAATCTATTCATTGACAAAATTTCTATCTATCAGTTATAAAGTCTTCATATGTGCTATGTTAATACATTATGACATCCTAGGTTCTTGAGAAGAACTTGATCCACACAAAGGCCAAAACATTAGCTAAAGAATTGGCAGCTGTGATTTCACATTGTTCTATAATACAGCAAATGCTGCCTCGTCAAAAAAGCTGAAGAAACAGACTATCTGATTAGCTGCTGCAAAAAGATTGCTCTGACTACTAACAATGGCATGGCAAAGTAGCAACAATAGCACATTGGAATATGTACATCTTACAAGGAAAAAGTGGTAGGACCACAAAAGAAAAAATGTAATAGAAAATGAAAAGGTTAACATATTCTGGGACATTAAAATTCAGGCAAGCACCTGCCACATAGCTCCCAAGACTTAACAATTGTTGATAAGAAAAAAACATCTGCATAGTGGATATTGCCATACCTGAAGACAGTAGAACGGACGGGAAGAGAAAGAACTGGAGAAAATCACAAAATACAAAAACCTGCAAATAGAAGGACCATGTCAAAAAAAAAAGCAATAATACTGATAGTAATAGAAACCTTGGGCATAGTCCCAAAACATCTGGAGCACCACTTGAACAGATTAACACTTACAAAGTCCCCATCAATTACAAAAGGCAGCTTTACATTGGTACCTCATCCTTAAGGAATTGTGATGACTATCAATAAGGATGATTACTAAACAATTTGTTCCGATAAGAAATAATGTAGTGAGTCTCAAGACAGCCAAAAAGACCAATAAATTCTAGCTTATGCATTGAGTACCAAACAACCAATAGTACTGGGACAAAAATTTCCCATCTAAATATGTTGAGTACCAAATTTGATGAATTTCAAAGCAATTGAATACCAAGGTGCCACTGTACTTCAAACATCCTGCAACAATACCTTTAACATCATCAAACAACAACATCTACCTAGCTTGGGTCTTGGGAAGGACTTGATAGATGGATAAAAATGCCAAATCCGGTCTAAACATGACTGTGTAACCAGCCATTATTGTATATTGCCTAACTCAAGAAGACATAACTATGTGAGAAGCAAGAAGCCACAAAACCTACTGAGTAAATTTGGGCTGGACTTTATATTTTAAGATACTTCATAGCATAATTGCCACCTTGAGATTCTTGAAGCAAAAGTTATAAAGAATGAATAGGTAAATACAGATGACCATTTATGGATATGATGTTATTATATAATTCTTCATGCCAAGTACTATGCCAAAGAATAATTCTCATTTCCTGGATTTTTATTATAAACTAGAAGCTTAAGATTTTTTTCAACCCATCATAGAACAATTGAGATAAGCAATTGCATAGTAGTTCCATCCCAAACATAGTAAGTGAGATAGTACATAATACTTTGATAGGATAATTCCAGAGATGATAACTGCAGAGAATCTTGGGTCCAACAACTGGCACAGGAAATTTTTATTATTTTGATTGATATTTCGTCTTTCCTCCATAATACTACCTCCCTGTTTTATTCTTAAAAGTCAATGAGAAAGTCAGTGTAGGAGGACTGATTCAACAGGAGCTGTGGTGGCACAGTAGTTAGGATGCAATATTGCAGGCTAATTCTGCTGATTTCCAGGGGTTCAATCCAGTAGTGGAATTCAATTTTTTTTACTACTGGTTCTGTGGGCGTGGCTTGGTGGGTGTGGCTGGGAGGGTCATGTGACTGGG
>JAEANM010014749.1:0-13868 GCA_017656035.1 Myanophis thanlyinensis
GGGCTTGGAACGGATTAGGGCATTTACAGGTAAAATGCATCTCTACTTACAAAATTTTCAAGTTACAAAACGGCTTCTGGAACAAATTAATTTCGTAAGTAGAGGTACCACTGTATTATTTCTCAGATTTGGGCAACTTTAATGCAGATAACGGAGTTTCTTTAAAGAAAAAATTAATGTTTTTCACTGTTTTTCTATTCTGAGTAAGCAATTCTGTCTAGCATGAGTCCTTAGAGCATGGGGGGTAGGGTACATAAATGATAGAGGGTTTTTTTTTACCACAAAGAATCAGAGGCTTAAAGTGTTGCTCACCATTGGGCTATTTGCTGCGCCTAGCGACATTCCCAAAGCTTAACGGAAACTGTGGAGCTTTTATTAGTAATTAGCTTGTTGCGGCTTTAGGGCTTTGACTCAAGTGATTGTTTCTCATTGGGGGTATTAATTATGAATTACAAACCTTTAAACGCCTGTGCTCAAGAATGTGCATGTTTGCAGATATGGCTGTATTGCTGTTCAGCTCTGAATCAGAAGCACATTGCCCTTATTGCTGTAATGGAAACTTAGAAAACTTTTTTTTTAATGTTAGATGCTTTTGAGTTAGAAAATGAGAAAATAAGATAAACAAGTTTTCTAGTTCTTAACAACTCATAGAATAAATACAATAAATAAATAGATGAAGATTTTAAAAATAAAATGGAGAGCATCCTTTTTTAATGAGCATGCTGTTTTTGAATACAGCTTACTGAATACGCTAAACTTCATACTAAAGGCAAAACAAATTTCTGGCCCTGCAAAATATTTACTTTTAATATTTAAGTATTTTGTCTATGTGCCCCACATATTCTTCAGCAGTGATTCCATCAGGCTATTATCCTTGAAGGAATTTATTCAACTTGGGCAAATGGCTTAATTAAATACAAAATTGAATCCGAATCTTTTTTTAAGCATCTCTGGCTTAGCTGGTAACTAATCACAGTTTTCTGGGAAATGAGAAAAGATAAAAGAGTACCTGGATGGAGTCTCTTACCTTTTTTTTGCCCATGTTGCATTGTTGCAAAGAAAAAGAGCAGAATTATGAGATAGAAGGCATCTGTAATCAACTATAATGAAGAATTTCTTCTAATATTGCACAGAAAGGATTGTTTGAATTACTTGATAATTACTATTCACATAAATCCATATCTACTATTAAATTTAAATGTAGACTTTTAAAAATACAGTAAATCATTTCAGAACTTACCTACCGTAACCCTTAAATTAAAAAAAAACACCATACTGGCTGATGGCTGAAATGTGGTTAAGAGAATTGTTGAAGAACTGTACTGTGGTTAACAAATTATATATTTTCAGTTGTTTTTAATTTGTACCTAACATTTATATAGCTATCTAGTTACAAGCTGCTATTACACATTTCAGAAATTCATATGACAGTACTATAAACTACAGCATATAGTCTATAGTCTTTTACATATACCAAAAGAAAGCAAGTCCAATTTAAGTATTTACTTATTTATATTTATTTTTCACATCAGTTTATTTTTATTAACTCAAATTAGAGCTTGTTTTTTTTTTAACTGAAAATAAAGATTTGGAGGAGTTGTACTATTGAAAATTCCCAGAATGTAAATTTTGCTTACAATATTAGTATTCTAACCACAATTAAATTCATTGACAATAATTAACTCAATTAGCAATTTAATCTTATATAAAAAGCATAGGGGCAATTCTGATATTATGTTTTCATATTTCCGATAAGCAAGTGAGAATATTGAATGATTTTATCATTGTACGTTGTATTGTGTTGAATTGACCTTCATGAAGCCTTATAATAAAGATAGATCCTTAGCCTCAGGGTTACAGGAAACTGTTATATTATATTCAATCTGCATGGTGTATTTCAGATTCATAAAAAGATAGTCTCCAAAAAATGCTAAAAACCACTATTTCCTCCAATGAAATCTGGAATATTGCAATATATTAGATATATTCTGTGGTCCACTGTTGAGAGTAACATTTAGATAGTCTAGTGGTTAAGACACCAGGCTAGAAAGTGGGAGACTTAGTCATGAAAGCTAGCTGGGTGACTTTGGGCCAGTCACTCTTCCTCAGCCCAACTTTCCTCACAGGGGGTTGATGTGTGGAAAATAAGAGAAAGATATGTTGTTTACTGCCTTGAGTTATTTGTGAAAATAATAAAAGTAGGATAAAAATAAATAAATATATTTGGAATTAAATAATATTTTTTGAAAAATCAGGAAACATGCAAGGGATGGTCATGTAGCCTTCCATATCATATCAGTAAGACTAGACATTTTTTGTCCTCTCAGATTTTTTGAAGCAGTGTAGCAACACAGGGACTCATATAAGTAACCAAAATACTATAAAATTATCACAATCTTAAAAATTATATTTATCTATTACATTTTGTTTGGAGGATTCTTTTAATAGCAGTGGGGAACCTCTAGAATTTTATCTCTCCTATCAAGACTCTTCAGCCTGCTAATCTCTCCTGTCAGGTGAAATTCCCTCATTACAGTCATATGCTCCAACATCCATATTCTAATCTTCCTTATATACCTTTCATTGAAGGAAAGGAAGGCTGCTTGAAGTCACAAAATATGTTTGAATCACAAAAAAAAGGGGGTGTGTGTGTTCAGCATGTTTTTCATTCATGCATTTCCAGAACATATCTGTCTTTTCTGCAGTTGCTTATTCTTTTCTGAAGATCCGCTATATTCCCTATGGAGTTGTTGAGAGTTACTTCATTTTGGAGTATCAGCCTGATCAGGGCTAAACTTCATGTTTCCAGTGACTATGAGACGGCATGGTAAATTCAAGCTTCACTGACACTTTTGTTCAGCAGCTGATAGTAGAATTTTGGCTTTGTTTCTAACAATTAGTTATAATTAAACTTTTTGTAAGTAGGTTTATTTTTCAGAGCAAGTCCTGCTTTGTTTTTTATCATGGTTGAATAAACAAGCCACAGTGGACTGATTGATAAATGTTAATTTATAAACCATGCTCTAAACCACAGTGGTTAAGTTCTCATATCATAAGCCCATTAGGGCTCAGTGCAAAGTAAGAACCAGTATACATCTAGTTGTTATCTGGGGTTTCCAGATATTTAACTGTTGACTGCTGTTGTGGAAAAATGATAAACAATTATTTAATATTTTTATTTGGTTCAAAGTTACAGAATTATCATTAGAAAGACCACAGAGGACCTCAAAATGCCTCAGACCTTTTTCATTTGTTTAGTTTGTTTTTTGACTTGTGGTACATTATGCTGAACAATTAAACTATGTTTGAGGTAAATTTGAGGTAATTTTTGGGGGGGCAATCCATTCATTCCCATGTAGAATAGGTAAGGGCATTGTTTAATGGCAAGAGTCCTGCCTGAAATGAAGTTGATGTCATGAGGAGGCAGGGATAGGCAGAATCTATCTCTTAGGCCTGTGGGGTTTCTATGAAGCCTGTGACATTGCTTCAATATGTATGTTAGAGGCACAGTAAAGTCTATTGGAATGCACCAGGTCCTGCTTTAATAATGAATAGGCTTCTGGCAAAGCAGCCAGACTGTTTTCAACTGAGAAAAAAAAATGGAAGGAAAGATAGCTTGATGTTTACATTGTTGTTTAGCTTTATTTTGACATGTACTTATCTTGTTATAGTATCTTTCTATATTCCATATACTTCAGCATTAAGAGGATTGCTAATTCTTTTACGAACTTTCGTAGAAAACCATTTATAAAGGCATTGGTTAACCACAATGGAAAAATATCCTGAAAGAATCTGTGAGCCTTTATCTAGTAGTATTCTTATCTCATGCTCTTAATGCTTACTGGAACCATGGGAAAATAGCTTTCAAAATATTTCAACTTTGGGAAACATGGATATTGTATTCTACATGGTTTCTGTCAATTGGAAACTTCTGCATATGTTTATGATAGATCTTGAATTTATGTTCATATGTTCAATCTGCCTGGCCTTAACAATGTTCATATGGAAAAAAAGAGAGACGAGAAAAATGTTTTTCAATTGAAAATTACTTAGATATTCTTATTTTAATGTACAATAAATCCATTAAGTAGTAATATTAAACTTTGTTATAGTTCAAGACTGAAACTGTTAAAATGACGAGTCTGTTGAAATTCAGCCAATGGGGGCCCCACTCAGAAAGATTATAGCAAATGAAGTTTTCTATAGAATAGGTGGTGCCAGCATGAACAATAGCTTGAGATGTATGATGCTTGGAATGTTGCATTAACCCACTTTACAGGTAATTCTTGATTTATGACCATGCATTCAACAACTGTTCTAAGATACAGCAGCACTGAATGATGGGATTTACAATCTGTGTGTCTTAAAGTTATGGCCATTGCAGTGCTCTATGGCCACATGATCAAACTTTGGGGGCTTGGCAACCTGTCTGCATTTATAACCGCAGGAGCATTTTAACTCCCCACCTGCCTAGCTTCCCTCTCCCTAAGCCATTTTGGTCCACTGCTGCCCTGTGCTTCACTGCCCCAGGTGACCTTCATTGTCTTTTTGTTCCTGATGAGCCATGCCTGTCGTGGCTGTTAAGCTTACCTGGACCTGGATTTTGCATTAAAAAGAAATAAAGAACCAAAAGCAGCCCCTAAGCCACAGTGTACAGGGTGCAGTCTAGCCCAGAAGGAAGAGATAATGAAAAATAAGTGTAGGGAAGAGCCAAAGATAGTGCCTTTCCTTACTGAGGCTCAGAGCTGGGAAGGGCCAAACTCAAAATGAAGTGGGTTGCTTAACAATATACAATTCTTAGTTAACAATGAGAAGTGGAACTGCTGGGATTGTCATCATTAAGCAATATAGTCACATAGTCTCATTTTATGACTGCATCACTTGACGATGGAAATTCCAGTCCCAATTATGATTGTAAGTCAAGGACTACAGTATCTGTAGATGAAAGCATCTGCAAATGTAATAGATGTTTATAATATATTTTAAGCCAACAAATCCTAGTTTGCTTGGAATTAACTGAGTAGCATTGTTGTGAAAACAAAAGAATGCATTACTAATATTTGCATGTTATTTTATTTATTTGTTTTACAGCTGGGGTGTCAAACTTGATTTCTTTGAGGGCCACAATAGGGTTGCGTTTGACCTCAAGGGACTGGGGTGGGCATGGCCAGAGTGGGGTAGCCAGGTCGATGTCACCCATGTTGGGGGTGCCTGTGGAGGCCAGAGCGCTCTGCCAGCAAAAATGGGCTCCCAAGCTCCGTTTTGGCTGCAATGGCCTCCTGCAACTCTCTGCCAGTGGAAACAGGTACCCAATCTCCGTTTTTGGCTACGACTGCCTCCTGCAACCCTCTGCCAGGGAAAACAGACGTGGCCCTCTTGAGCTCCGTTTTTGCTGGCAAAGGCACTGTGGGCCGGTCCTTCACTGTTTCCAAGGCGGCCCTATAGACCAGATCTAAGCCCACTACAGGCCGGATCCAGCTTTGAGTTTGACACCCCTGTTTTACAGTATTTGTACAGTAGATTGCTTCAATTAGAAGGATTTTAACTATATAGTTTTTTGTTGTATTCTTATATGCAGTGACAGCTTCTTATTCCAGGTTACTTCTAAATTGTGTTTAAACAAAATATGAATTGAAACAGCAGTTGGATTCTATTATTTATTTATTATTGATAAATAAATACTTTATTTAAATACTTTACACATAGATGAGTGCGCGCACACACACACACACACACAGTGGTGCTTAAAAGTTTGTGAATCTTCTTGAATTTTCACTATTTCTGCATAACTATGACTTAAACATGATCTGTTCACCACACATCCTAAAACTAGATGAAGGGAACCTAATTAAACAAATGAATAAATACATTACACTTGTTTATTTATATATTGAGGAAAATGATCCAAGATTAAATTTTTGCACATGGCAGAAGCATGTGAAACTTTGCTTTCAGTAACTGATGTTACTGGGCAGCAACCACTACAACTGAACATTCTCCGCAGTGCTGGAGAATAGAATCCAAGCATGGGCGTGGCCACAACCATGAGATCATTAGACTGAGCCAATTGGATTTTTGACTGCCTGTTGCTGGAAGGGTCCAGGTTTTTTGGCTCAGTCCAAAGATCAGGTTGTATATTTTAGAGCTCCAGCCCATGCTTGGATTGTTTCCAGACAAATCGAAATATAGTAGAAAATTTGGCTTTCATCTGACTCAGGTAACATCTCTCCTGGCTTTACCGGAGGGGGGGGAGCACCCTTTGCAGCTCCGCTGCTCCTGGGACTTAACCAAGAGGCTTCTGAATAAAAAGATTACAACCACTCCCTCAGGCGACGTCTACAAGGGCACAGGCGTGAATTTGAGCCTGATTTCCCTTATTGCTCCCCGGCTGGGTTGAGCTCCACCTCAGGATGTTGAAACAGCTTCACTGTTACTTTAAACTTTAGGCAGCGTAAGCCCTGTATTAGG
Organism: Myanophis thanlyinensis; assembly: GCA_017656035.1. Classification (NCBI taxonomy): domain Eukaryota; kingdom Metazoa; phylum Chordata; class Lepidosauria; order Squamata; family Homalopsidae; genus Myanophis; species Myanophis thanlyinensis. The sequence goes on from JAEANM010014749.1 coordinate 6,469, forward strand.
CAGAGCATTTCCTAGTCTCTCTGGCTGTGCCTTTAACTATTTGCCTCACGGCGCAGCGTCCCGGCTTAAACACCAAGACGAATTCTATCGGTCTCAGGCAGTGATTGTGAGCAGCCCGCAGCGAGCAAGTAACTCAGAATATATTTTTCCTGTCACCTCTCCGATTGTCCCATCGTCGGATTATCCCCAACCGATTTTGACAGTTGCGCCCGCCATTTTGTCTGCCGTTATCTGCCCTTTATTTCTTTTTCCCGCGCAAAAGCGGCAGCAGCCATTTTCAGCGCACCATTTCCATTAAAACCATTTTTCATCGACACGAAGCAGAATTTGACCACTCCGGCTATTTGCTATTAAATTATCTTTTCTGCATATTGCAGTTTGCGGACTAAACAGCATTAGTGTGAGATGCTCCCCAGATGGGTTGAGCTTTCCCCCCTAACGACACATTATACTGTGAGTACAGTCGCCTTCTCCGGAAACACGGATGCCCTTGTGGCACTGAGATCGCACTGGATCCTTATCATCAATTAAGCGACTAGTTGGGGACGCAGTTGGCCTAAGGCCTTAAAACCGCTAATTGAATTGGGAGAAGAGTTGGGGATAACACCCCCCTCTATATGACGGCCGGCCCGCGGCCATAACTCTGCCTGTCTCACTTAGTGATGACAAACACTGACAAGTCTCACTTAGTGACCAAATCGAAAAAGTGCTTCCAGATCATAGATTCAACGATCCAGGGTGCAATGATTCATCCTAGCACTTCGGGTGAAGCGTCACACTCCTCTCAAAGTAAATATAAGAGGAGAGTCAAGGCGACAAAGTCCACTTCTAGGCAAGCCTCGGATAAGCTTAAAGCTAAAGCAATACAAAAATCCGCTCGTGCGGAAGACAAATTCTCTACCAGTAGGCAAAGAGCTCTGGAGAAACAATTCTCGAGGGCAGAGAAGAAATTAAAGGCCTCCATGGTACCCAGTAAAAATGCTTTATCTCCGCAAGCCTCTCCTGACAGGCCTACCGAGACAACGCTCTCTCCAGCTAACACTCCCTCTCAGAGCGTCCGTTACAACCAGCCTGAAGCAACATTTACACCAACGGCGGCTGGATTGAGAGACCCGAGTCCTCAACAGGACCTTATTTCAGGTCTCCAGCAAATGCTGGAAAAGACCCTCTCTCAAGGGTTTGCAGGGCTCCAGCAAACCCTGCAGTCTGTGATGGTGCCCCAACAACAATACCATCAGGATGACTGTCTCTCTGTGAGTAATTCACTACCGGCGGTCAAGGGTCAGGAGGCGGAACATTACACCACATCAGCAGTCAGCGATGCATCTTCGATAGCAGATGAATCTAGAGACCCCACCTTATCTGATGATGAGGTCACACCAGATACTCCGGCATTTGTTGGCTTATTCCTGCCAGAGATATTTAAATCGCTTCTAGCCAAGGCTAAGGTGACGTCTGAACTAGGCGTGGTTCCCCCCGACCAGTAGAAAGAAACCACTACCACTAACACTCCGCAAAACATCTTTTCCTTCCCAACTCCGCCATCCAATTTGATCCCTACTCCTCAAGTGGTTCTAGAAGTCATGCGCAAACAATGGCAAAAGCCAGCAGCAAAACCAGCACCTAATGCCACTGACAAAAAATATTATCGAGGCGATCAGAACATATCTAACCTCCTCCAACTTCCCAAGGTGGAAGATCCCATCGTCAACATTTCATCACCTAACTTGATTCCAGGGGATGCAGCGGAGGCACTGAAACCGGAAGAGAAAAGACTTGAATTAACCCTTCGCGCGGCTTACCAGACAGCGGCCTGGGCCATTAGGTCTGCATCAGCTGCCACTTTCTTTAATCAAGCCACCCTCCTATGGCTTCAGCAAATGGAGGTCAGACTACCAGCAGGAGATACCAGACTTCAACAAGATTTAAATAAAATTAAGGCAGCTACTCAATTTTCCGCGGACGCCACCTTGGACACCGTCAAGTTTGCATCAAGGTCATTGGCTTCCACTGTAACCTCACACAGATTATTGTGGTTACGCAATTGGCAGGCGGATGTCCGTACGAAGTGGCGTCTTGCATTGGGACTATTTCAAGGTGACAGACTATTTGGCGAAACGATCGACCCACTATTGATCGAGACTAAAGATAAAAAGAAAATCTTGCTGTCACAAAGAAAGAAAGCAGAACACCGTTTCCAACCCTATTTTCGCAGGCCTTCCCAAAGATCTGATTTCTAGCCAGACCAAAACCCTAAGCCATATTTCAAAAGACCAGAACGATCTCAGGACAAGTATAGGGATAGGTACCGCCCCCAGAATCAGGCTAAACGTCCCTTTTGAGGGGCGGGAGGTCGCCCCTTCCGCAAATCCCGTTAATTCAGGATTCGTTAGCCCCATTGGAGGCAGATTGGCATTGTTCGCCAACCAATGGGAGCAAACGACCACGGATAGGTGGGTCATCAGTACGCTCAGACATGGTCTTAAACTGGAATTCCTCACCTACCCCCCTAACCGATTTGTGTCTTGCTCCTTCTCTAATAATTATCAGAAGAGAAGATTAATGGAACAAGCCACTCAGCATTTATTGGATATTGAAGCAATAGAGCAAGTACCCAGGACTGAATGTCGTCATGGGTTTTACTCCATCTTATTTGTGGTACCAAAATCGTTGGGGGGCTGGTGAGCAATTATTGATCTTAAACGGTTAAATTTACACATAGCTTACCACTGCTTCAAAATGCACACATTACATTCCATATTAAAGATTATTAGGAAGGGCGACTTCCTAATGTCCATTGACCTGTCAGAGGCTTACCTTCATATTCCTATCACCCAAGCGCACAGACAATACTTTAGATTCTGTTATGGTGGCAAACATTATCAGTATAGGGCTTTACCATTTGGATTGTCCTCGGCACCCCGCACGTTCACCAAAGTGCTAGCCGTCCTCATGGCCCATCTTAGACAAATTCCCATCAGAGTACAATCTTACTTGGATGACATACTAATACAGGCATCGTCTCCATACCATGCCAAAAACGATATCCAGGTAGTTGTACATCTTCTGGAGGATCATGGATTCTCCATTAATTGGGATAAAAGTCAACTCACACCAACCACTAGGATACAACATCTAGGGGCGGTGATTGATATAATCTCCTGCAGAGTATTCCTCAATACAATCAAGTTTCTCAACTGAAAGCTCACCCATTGTATTTTTCTCCCAGTTATTGGGTTCCATGATCTCCTGGAACATAGTTCCTTGGGCCAGGCTCCATGTCAGACCTCTACAATGGTCCTATTGCCCTACCAAAGAGCGCGTCAGAGTAATGCAACATTCAAAACATTAGCAAACCCCAGAAGTTCTGCGATCATTACATTAGTGGTCTTCTTCGATGCTAAAAAAGGGCTCTCAATTTAAAGAAACCACTCGTATAGTGATTACAACCGATGCTAGCCTTTTTGGCTGGGGAGCCCATCTTCAAGAGCACATGGTGCAGGGTTGATGGTCATCTTTGGAACTTGAACATAATATCAGTTGGCTTGAACTCAGAGCTGTACACCTAGCTCTGTACACCTAAGACATTTCCACACCTTCATTAAGGACAAGGACGTCTTAATCATGACCGATAATATAGCCACAAAGGCACATATTAACAGGCAGGGGGGAACACAATCATTGGCTCTTATGAAGGAAGCCAATGATCTGTGCCTTTGGGCAGAAAGCCATGCCATTTCTTTAAAGGCACAACACATATCGGGGATAGATAACATTTAGGCAGATTGGTTAAGCCGTTCAACTGTTGACCAATCCGAATGGCAGATAGATTCAGCGTTCTTCCAGGAAATTTGTCGTCACTTTGGCACTCCAATAGTGGACCTTTTCGCGACCCCAGAAAATACCCACTTCCCAAGGTTTTTCTCTAGATATAAGTCACAGGGGGCAGAGGGAACGGGCGCCCTTAGAACCATCTGGCCAAGGGGTCTACTATATGCATTCCCTCCTCTTCCCATCATTTCAGGGCTGATCAGCAAGATCATCCAACAGAAAGCAGACATTATTGTGATTGCGCCACACTGGCCCAGAAGAGCTTGGTTTGCAGACCTCATCAGCCTCTCCTCGAGCAAACCCTGGCGGATTCTGACAAATTAATACTACGCCAGGGCAAGATTCTACATCCAGACCCATCCTGGTTACAGCTGGCCATCTGGAAATTGAACGGCAATCTCTGATCAACAGTTCACTTTCAGAACCGGTCATTAAGATTATACAAGCTTCCCGCTGTCCGTCAACCACAAGGATATATGAAACAACTTGGAAATTTTTTTGCACATGGTGTACTGAACATCAAATTTCCCCACTTACGGCCTCGATCCCTAATGTACTGGAATTCTTACAAAACGGCCTTGATAAGGGACTCTCACCAAACACTCTCCATAGACAGGTGGCAGTGATTTCCACCGTCCTGAAGTCTCAAGAATACTCTTCTCTTTCGCAGCATCCGATGGTGCTAGCCTTCCTTCGAGGAGCAACTAATCTTTCCCCGAAAATCATACATAGATATCCCACATGGGACCTTCCCAAGGTTCTTAATGCACTAACCTCATCCCCATTCAAACTGCTAAAAGAATCAACAAACCGTCTCCGGACGCTGAAAGTAGTTTTTTTAGTAGCTATCACTTCGGCCAGACGTATATCAGAACTGGCCGCACTATCAATCAGACACGATCTCTGCATCTTTCATAGGGACAGGGTAACCTTAAGGCTAGACCCCACGTTTATTCCCAAGGTTAATAAATATTTTCATAGGGCTCAAGAATTGGTACTTCCAAATTTTTGCCCAAATCCTACTCAAGATAAAGAAAGGGAATGGCACTGTTTGGATGTCCATCATGCACTCAAATATTACATAGCTAGAACTGCATCTTTCCAAAAGACAGAGGCCATGTTTGTCTCCTTTAGCTCAGCAAAGCTAGGTAAGAAGGCATCATCATCGACCATAGGTCAATGGATCAGAGAATGCATAGCTTTAGCCTACCAGTCCCGTCAGGAACAGGTTCCACCCCGGTTTACAGCACACTCGACCAGGAGTGCTGCCACTACAGTGGCTTGGGCAACCCAGGCATCCATCGATGACATCTGTAAGGCAGCTACATGGTCTTCGCCTTTTCCCTTTATCAGGCACTACAAGATTGATGCTTATGCATCAGCAGACGCGGCCTTTGGTAGACATGTACTACAACAAGTGCATTCCCTAGAGGTTAAGTGACTCTATTTGTGTAAGGACCCTCCCATAGGACGCCAACTTTGGTATATCCCATGCTTGGATTCTATTCTCCAGCACTGTGGAGAAGGTGCATTGGTCTTACCTGATATGCTCCTTCTCAGAGTGCTGGGAATAGAATCCAAACCCACCCTAGCACGGATTCTATTACTTCTACGAGATAACGCTTGTGTGGAAGTGTTTTATTTATTGCAGGAGCTCCTGGAATCAATCTATGTCCTTCGCCGAAAAACTGGACCCTTCCAGCAACAGGCAGTCAAAAATCCGATTGGCTCAGTCTAATGATCTCATGGTTGTGGCCACGCCCATGCTTGGATTCTATTCCCAGCACTCTGAGAAGGAGCGTATCAGGTAAGACCAACGCACTTTTTCAGTAACTGTTGATCAATCCTGTACATGAGCTTAGTGGAATTTTAGCCCATTTCTCCTTACAGAACAGCTTCAACTTAGGGATTTTGAAGAGCTTCCTCACATGAACTGCCCACTTCAGGTCCTTCAACAACATTTCTAAAGGATTAAGGTCAGGACTTTGACTTGGCCATTCCAGAACATTAACTTTCTTCTGCTTTAACTGTTCTTTAAATATACAATTTGTGTGTTTTGGCTGATATTCTTGCTGCATGACCCACTTTCTCTTGAACTTCAGTTCACAGACTGACACCTTGACTTCTTTTTGTTTATTTCTTTGTCTGTCTGTCTGTCTAAAAGATTTTTAAAAAATAAAATAAAAACTAATACAAAGTAATACAGGCAGTCCTCAATTATGACCACAGTTGAACCAAAACCTTATGTTGCTAAGTGAAACATTGTTAAGTGAAACTTAACAACTGTGGCTAGAAAGGCCATACAATGGGGCAAAACTCAGTTGAGTTTTGTGAGTTTTGCCCCATTGTATGGCCTTTCTTGCCACAGTTGTTAAGTGAATCACTGCAGTTGTTAAGTTAACATGGTTGTTAAGTAAAGCTGACTTCCCCATTCAATTTCCTTATCAGAAGGTTACAAAAGGAGATCACATGGCCTGGAAAACTGCACCCGTCATAATTATGAGTCATTTGCCAGGCATCTGAATTTTGATCATGTGACCACAAGGATGATTCAATGGTCATAAGTGTAGAAAACAGTCATAAGTCACTTTTTAGTGCCATTATAAATTCATACAGTTAGTAAATGAACTGTTGGAAGTCTTTGTAAATTTGTTTAACTCGGTTCTCTTTAATTTAGACCATGGTTATGCAGAAATTTGGATAATTCAAAAGCATCTTCAATTTTAAATATTGTATTTGTGTCTGTATGTACAGTATATCACAGAAGTGAGTATACCCCCTCACATTTTGTAAATAAATATTTAAGTATATCTTTTCATGTGACAACACTGAAGAAATGATACTTGGCTACAATAGAAAGTAGTGAGTATACAGCTTGTATAGCAGTATAAATGAGCTGTCCCCTCAAAATAACGCAACACACAGTGATTAATGTCTAAACTACTGGCAACAAAAGTGAGTATACCCCTAAGAGATAATGTCCAAATGGGGCCCAAAGTGGCAATATTTTATGTGCCCACCATTATTTCCCAGCACTGCCTTAACCCTCTTGGGCATAGAGTTAACCAGAGCTGCCATTGGAGTCCTCTTCCTCTCATCCATCACAACGTCACAGAGCTGGTGGATGTTAGAGACCTTGCGCTCCTCCACCTTCTGTTTCAGGATGCCTTACAGATGCTCAATAGAGTTTAAGTCTGGAAACATGCTTTTACCCTCAGCTTCTTTAGCAAGGCAATGGTCATTTTGGAGGTGTGTTTGGACTGCCCTGTGGCCCAGTCTCTGAAGGGAGAGGATCATGCTCTGCTTCAGTATGTCACAGTAAATGTTGGCATTCATGGTTACCTCAATGAACTGTAGCTCCCCAGTGCCAGCAGCACTCATGCAGCTCCAGACCATGATATTCCCACCACCATGCTTGACTGTAGGCAAGATTCACTTGTCTTTGTCCTCACCTGGTTGCCATCACACATGCTTTGTTTGTTTGTTTGTTTGTTTGAATTTATATACCGCCCCCTCTCCCAAGGGACTCGGGGCGGTGTACAGCAAGTAAAAACACACATAAGAAGAAT
>JAEANM010014750.1:0-13868 GCA_017656035.1 Myanophis thanlyinensis
TATATATTTGGCAAAAAGAAAAAAAGTTTTTTATTTAAGGAAGTTTTAAATAGATTGGAAGACTATAGAGTTTATTTTTGCTATAAGATTTGAAAAACAACTCTATAAATTAAATAATATATTCATAGGAAATGGATTGAAACAAAACTAAACTCATATTAGGAGCTGAGGCTTGAGGAAGGTTGCAAATGATTACTAGAGAGGGTTTGCTGTAAGTAAGACAGTCAGTTTTGTGAGATGGGAGGCCATATAAATGTTAATAAATAAAAGCCCAGGCAGAAATGATTTAAATGGGTAATCCGAATATAACCCTTTCTTATCTAAAAAAAGGTTTTGAAGCATGAACTGAAATTTTAATAACTAATACTTCAGAAAAGATAAAATTCAATGGAGAAACTTTTAAAAGATGTTGAGAAAAACTTTTTAAGTCTCTTTATCTGACATATACATCATAGAGCCCAAAGGCATGGAAGATAAGAAAACTGATATTAACAAAGTGGGAATACCTTTTAAAATAAATTTTTAAAAAAGGACCTGGATCTGAAACAGTTGTGGCAAGAAATCTTGGACAATGGCTCTTTATGGGATTTTCAAGGCCATAGGCTAGTGGAAGCTTTGAAAACTCCTTTTAAACATCAAAAGTGATGATCAAATCTAATATGCAATAAGAATGATTTAAAGATCAAAATTGCACAGAGCAAAAAAGAAGGAATATAAAGTTGGACTATTTGACCAGAGACTGTTTGATATTTCTATTTAGTTCTAGTACATTTTTTTGCTGAATTAGGATTGAAAAGGTGATTTCTTGATTGCACATTAATAAAAGTTAGGCTGTGAGTTTTTATTTGTAGCTTTAAAAGAGTGAAAAGTCAGTATATTAATGTATGCTTGATGTGATAGTTGAAAGCTACTGTTTAATTATTGTTTTGGTGCCTTTTGTTCTCCCCCCCTGCACCTTCTGAGTTTTTCTTTCCTTTTCTTTTAGTTGGTTTATATTGGTTTTTATTACTTATTAAGAACTTCAATCAAATTATTAAAAAAACCCTACATTTTATTGAGATAGGCTGTAACAATAGAACCTTTCAAGTCTTGCTGTGTTTTACCTTCTCTCCCTCTTATGACCTAGTGAATCAAACCTGCCTTGAATCTCTTGCCAATACTATCTTGCTTCCCAGGGCTTAAGGAATGTTTCAACCTTATTTGCTTATATAATAATCTTGTCTGTATCCTTAAAATTATCTTTTCAGCTTTTTATGTTAGTGTTTCTTTATCTCAGCAACTTTACAATGTCAGTTTATCTCTCAGAATTCCAGCATGGGGAGGTGAAGTCCACACATCTTAAAGCTGCTAAGGTTGACAAACATTGGTCTATACCCAGATCCAAATGAAAGCATCCCTAACAGATGGCGATTAAGTCACTCTGAGCATATCCAGCAATGGAAAACATCCTGCCTTGTTAAATAATTGATTTCACTATTCAATTGCTACAAGGAATTTTTCCTAGCATTCAGCTAGAATCTATCCTCTCTGCTTTGGGACAGACAAGTCCATGCAATGCCAATCTCCAACGTTGTATAAATACTTATTATTCTTTCATCGTCCATGTTATTTACATCAAACTTCTCCTTCCGGCTAGGACTTATTACCAACTTAAAACAATTCCAATTTTGTTAGCAGATACAAGCTTTAAAGTGGTTATTCAAGATTCATTTATAATGTGTGCATAAGAGGAACCAAACCGTCAAGAAACTGTTCACAGGTTCAAATGTTGATCTCTGGACAGTGCCTTTGAGTCATTAACACTGGCATAGTCTAGTTCATAGGGTTATTACAAGCAGGAAATGAGATGAGTAGAGAATCAGGTATGTTGCAAAGGAACGCAAGAGATATAAAATAATAAAAAACCTTTGCAAAAGCCACTTCCTCTAGGTCTAGGTCCAGGATGTCCAGCTTTCAGCTTAAGAGACACACCCAGAACAAGAAGTTATAATGAAACTAGCCTGCAGGTGTGGGCATATGCACATACAGTCCTTCGAGTAATTTTTATATTTTATGTTTGTTTGTTTGTAAAAGCAATTGGGGGCTGTGCATAATATCCAAAATCTTTTTGAGTTACAAAAACTTTCAATTCCAAAGAAGAAATGGGGATTGCTTAATTATTTTATTGACGATGTAAGGAGCCCAGAGACAATGAAAATCTGAAATACTCCAACACATATAAATTATTTTATTTATTAAATGTATATGCCATCTATCTCAGAATTTGAGGCAATTCTGGACAGCCAATTCACCTTATTAAAAACGATTGTGCCAAACACCGTTTTTAACCAAGACTTTTTAATCCATCCCTTGGAAGCTCACGCACATTTAAATGAATATTAATAAGGTGTAATATTATTAGCAGGGGTTAACGTTAAAAATAAACAGTATTTAGACAATTCTCCCCCCTTTCTCCTCGCAGCATGATTGGATCCAATCACAAACTGCCCCTTTCCTCCGAGGAATGGTACAGCCTCCCATTTAAATCATAACGGTGCTTTTTAGAGCCGTCTCATCAATTCCTTCAGTAGGTTGCCAATTCTCACCCTCCTCCATCTCTTTCAGAGCCCCTTAAACGGACCCATCCCATTTTATCTAATTGGAAGTCACAGACAATGGTGCATTCCACCCTCCCGCCTGTCATGGTACAGCTTAAAAATCCCACCCTCCCCCGCCCGATTCATGTAATGGTATATTTTAGTGGATGGAACGCGTCGCTATCACTAAATGAATAAAATCCAGATTTCCCCCTTTCCTTAATATGGAAAAGGCCAACCCGGCATTCCCCTTTTATTTCGCATGGTTTACTCCAGCCTCACCCCTCTTTGTAAGGATCGGCCCCGCCCCCTACGCAACTGGTACTGAATGGCTCAGTCCACCCACTCTTTTTCCTATTGTACTTATTGGGCGGGTCTCGTAATAGCTCTATTTGTCCCTTTACCCCCTTTCTTTAAGCTTCCCAATGGAAGAGTCTTAGGGAGCCCTACCATAGATACCGTCCTCCATGACGACCAGAGTGCCCCCGAACAGGACCAAAGGGAACCCCAGTTTCTTCTCTCCTCCTTTCTTCGGGGCTGCAACGGCAATGTCCTCCTTCAGCAGCCGGGTTCTAAACTGAAAGGAACGTTCCGCCTCTCTTGAAAAGCGTAGCCAATAGGAAAGTTTAATATCGAAACTAGCCACCTAACTGCTAGGAGAAATAGCCAATAAAGAGGAAGTTTTCATAAATTACATATACACTCATAGCAACCAATAGGCACCCTCGGCGTGATATTGACAGGAGAGTTATTCAATGAAATCTTACACTAGGCCACTTGATCGTTTCTGCGGCCTTGTACTCGGCGTAATTTGAGCCGGTCCATTCTGTGCACGTTTCAACGAAGATATAGGAATCGTATAGAGTCATTTAGAGGCTTTATTCATCTGACTTGTGAAAGGACATTTCTTTTTTCTGATGCCCAAAAAAGGATTCAGCGATTTCGATCCAAAAAGTATCAGCTCCTATTTTGGCTCTTTTAGTTCATTTCCAGTTATTCTAACTTGCCATTCTCATAAATGGGCGGGTTTTGTCCCAGGATGCTACCTATTCAAATCTCATCCACTTCTATTTGTACGTTTATGCATTCCGAACGTCTAAACGTCTCCCTTCGAGTCCCGCCCTCATTACACAACTGTCAATCAAGATGAATGAAGCGTAAGCAACCCAATCGAGACTGACTACAGTATAATATGGGCTCCAAAAATAAATAAATAAATAACCCTGCCCATCAGGAGATGCGGCAGAGGACAGGGTTTTTTCCAGCCTGGCCAACTGAGACGTGTTCGTTTCAGCTCCCAGAATATGCTGGCTGGGGCATTCTGGGAATTGAAGTCCACGAGTCTTCAAGTTGCTCAGGTTGACAAACAGTTTGAGTTTTGTGCTGTCTCTTTGCTGCCATCTTGTGGTCAGCTAGATTTTTGCAGCCCAAATTCCATGGGCCTGCCAGAATCATAGGACTGGTGTCTCCATGACCACAACCCCGTTCAGATGCCACATCAGTGGGACTTTTTCCCAGAGATGAAATTTAATAGGTTCTAGCCTATTCATTAGAACACATAAATTTTCTAAGCAGTTCAGAAAAGGGTTGTTAGAAATCTTTTGATTTTTTTTTTTCACTTTACAGGGTTAATCCTGTAAGGAAGGCAGGAACTAAACATTCTGGTGTTGTTTCTAGCCTAATCTTTATTGCCCTGCTTACAGAAATTGCCCACCCAGTCACATGACCACACAGCCATGCCCTCTAAGCTACGCCCACAGAACCGGTAGTAAAAGAATTTGAATTCCACCACTGCTTTTTCCCTTTATCTCACCCCTATCCTGCTGCTGAAATGCCTTAAATAATCTCTAGCTATTCTGGTGTTAAAATCACTCCTTTTCTCTTGACACAAGATTGTTGTGGACGCTATAGAGTAACAAGTCATCACTTGGAAATCCAGGTTGAGTGCTAACACTAGACTTGTGTTCACCTAACTTGAACCCAAAGCACAAAGATGAGTTTCAACTGGAAGAGGCAGGCACCTCCAGCTAAGAGTTGCTAATTTTATCCCTATCAGCCACCATTTGTTCAGCAATCATTTGCAATTATGATAGTGAATGTGGAGACTTGCAACTTTTCCTTGAAAGTTTGGCCTTCACAACATCCCCATAGTCATGTAAGAATGATTAAGGCACTTGGCAACTATCTTGCAATTAGGACATGGCAGTGTCCCATGGTCATGTGATCACCATTTGTGACCTTCACTGCTTATTTTTGACAAGCAAAGTGAATGATGATACCAGCAGGAAGTTGCAAACGGGAATCACATGACCACAGGATATTGGGATCGCATAGGATTTGGCTAACCATGAGAACTGGAACTGCCACAACTGCCATCATAAGTCAGCATGGCCACATGACATGCTTTATGACTGTTGTGCAGTGACACAATTTGTGGCCCTAATTACCATAGTTTAGCCAGGATTACCTATATAAGATTGCTGCTGTTTCTGCCAAAAAGAGCTTTTGCTGTTGGGGAAGGAATGCCAGATTTTGTCTACTTAACAGCTTCTTTCTGGATGCGGCTGATTGTGGCTATTGCAGCTAGAGCTGCTATTCCCTTGCAGAATTAGTCAGGGATAGAGACTGCTCATTATCAGATGCTGCTCCCTACCTTGTGTTACGTTGCACTGCTCAACAGGCTTGGTATTTGTGACATGGGCTCTTTTGGGACATGGGTTAAATTTTATTTTAGAAGAGTGCTAGACCTATGTTCTGAAATAGCTTATTTTACAGGTAAAAACCACAGAGCCTTTCTGCTCCTGTCATCTGATGATGGAATAATTTGGTATGTGCACACATAAGGGAGAGCAATTGGAGAAGCAAAGCTAGATATTTGTCTTGTCCCGTGTTAAAACTAAGGATGGCCCCATTTGCTGGCCTTGTAACTAAAAGCAGAGCAGGGCTTGATTTTCAGGGCAGAGCATTGCAGCTGGCATCTTTTCTGTTGCTGGAAGGCCTGCCCTTTAATACAACCACCTGGCTGTGTTGGCAGAATATATAAATTATATTGCTGGCCTCAGAAGCAGACAAGAAAGGGAAGAGCAGGCTGTTGCTAAAAGAGATCCAGACAGTTGCTTGTCTTTCTTGTATCCTTACCTGGTAATTCACTTAAGGACCCCTTACTAATTAGTAGGTTCAGTGATCTTTGTAAAGTTTTGTAGCAGAAAATTATCTGTTATCTTACTTATGTACTTAATTGCTACTTAGAAGAAGATGAATGCCAGATAGGGAGAATTGTTTATTGGTTTACCATCTCTTCCAAATAAGGATTTGTATGCAATCCTTCTGAGCAGTCCTGTTTAGAATTACATGGAAAACAATTTGCCAGGTAAGGCTTTAGCAGGCACTCTTAATCTTACCTCTTGTATTAAGACAGCCTTCCCCTAATCTGATGTTTCCCCCACCCCCACCCCCACCCCAGGGTATCTTTGGATATCCCTGGAAAATGCTGTCCTATGCACCTAAAACAAGGAACTCTACATTACAGTACATCCTTTTTAAAAAAGCATCCTTATATCTTTCTGCAAAAATCCAGACTATCACTAGAAGGCAGAAAAATATAGAATTTTGCAACTCTTTGCTATCTGATGGTGCTTTGAATGCATGCAACACAGAAATGCATGTAATGTTCCAGATGAATTATAAAACTTGGATGCATGAACTACAGGGGTATATATGCAGCTGTAACTCCAAATAACATTTCATACATTTCTTTATTGCTGAGATAAATGTAAAGAAGCAGTTGCTGATTTACAATCTGGATGAAATATCTGTTGGATCACAAATATTGGAGATAAATTGATTGTTTCTTACTTGTTAAAGTGACAGAGGACTGAGTTAGCTTGCATCAAAAAAGAAACCCAAATGCAGTGCTGTTGCAGGCTTGCAATTCCAGTGATGGGCAGCAGAGAGTGGGGTTGGATCATCTCTCTTGGAGCCTCTTTTCTTCTGCCAGAATTCTCTCAAAGGAATGTATGAAGTGGCAATAGACTGCAGTGGGCTGTTATCAGTGGGGGCACTGACAGATAGCAAAGTGTATGAGAGTTGACTTTTTAGCCTGAGGCAGGTCAGGAGGAGGGGTCACATCTGAATCACCTATGTCAAACAAATTACTCTCTGGATGCTCATCAGTTGGCCATTGGCCAAGCAAGTTGGCCAGTGATAGATTTAGCGCTGATACAAACAGAGATGGAGCATGTTTCTATAGCCTATTTCCAGTGAATCTTAACTATTTTCATGTATTTGTTGTATTTAAGTGTATTGTTAAAAAAGTTCTTTGGAGATGTGATACACTTTGCTGTATCATTTTCCTTAAGCATCTATATCTCGGCTCAGTTCTGTCACAAACAATCTTCAAGTTCAGTTTATATGAAAGAATTAAAAGAGGAAAAGAATAGCTCCTTTCAAAAATGTACCTTCCTTTGGGGTTCCCGGGAGTGTGCCAGGCATTTGAGCAGTATGAGGACCTGATCAATACATTGCCAGCCCCTCTTTGGTTCATTTTTGCTGTTTCATAAATGTCAGACAATCCTAATATTGTCATTTGGGTGGATTGGAGAACATGAGCCTGAGAGAATATGAGTAGCAGAGATGCAAGATGTTAGCTGTTCACAGCTTCTGCATAATGATCAAGGGTTTGACTGAAAGTGTTAGTATTTTTACTTTTTTCTCTGGGTCCCCAAAATAAGTAAAAGGCTGGCAATCCAAGGGATTAACTGGCTGCTTTCTGGTTGACTTTAGTGGTTGCCATGTTCTTTTCTACTTCTTCCCAATTAACCCCTAAACTGATTGCGCATCTTTCTTCCTCAATTAGTTGGCACCTTTTTGTTTCCCAGATCATTCATTCATTCATTCATTTTCATTCATTCATTCATTCCTTACCTCACCTAAGTGATTCTGGATAGCTTATAATAAAAACACATTGTAAAATATCTAAGCATAAATAAGAACAAAGTTAAAAACCAAGTTATAAGCTTGCAGTATCAACAGTTAAAAAGGGGAAGAGCACATCCTCATGACACCAACCATCCCCAGAGTTCTCTAACACTCTTCAACCCCTATGTGTGGATGACCAGGCTGAGCTGAGGGCAGGGTCAAAAGCATAATCAGATTGGAGTCACCATGCCCCCATAAGAGACCAAAATCCATCCCCACCCCTTGAAGTCTGTTGACTCTTATCTGCTTCCAATTTGCATTGACCGTTAGATCAGATTCTTGTGTAGAGTGCCACGAAAGAAACTCACATTGCTTTTGGACTTTATCTCAGCTCCTGATTTATAGGGCCTGATATTACGCCAATTGGCAGAACCTGGTCTCAGCACTCTTTCTGAAGGCAAGAAGAATGGGGGCCCACCTCACTTCTTGAAGCAATGTGTTCTAAAGGGCAGGGTCACAGCAGGCAAAGCTCTCATCCTGGATCCTACTAATAAACAGAGTTTAACTAACAGGATTTGCAACAGATCCTCTCTGCCTGACTGGGTGGGATGGGGTGATATAATTGGGATGAGATAGTTTCTGAGATAACCTCCTACATGTGAACCTCAAGAGGATGGGTCTCAGTTGTCCAATACAAATCTCCTTTTATTCAAAGGTTAACTTAGTCTTGTACATTTTCATTTGTGACATTTAAGTAGTTTTTATACTTGTATTCTGGTTTCAGAGTTGTCACAAATTAGAGGGGGACATGGCTTCAATCAAGAAATAAACTAGGACCCTCATTGTATCATGAAGAACAAAGAACTGGGACAACATTTTCTTTAAGAAACAGATACTACAAATGACAATAGGATTGAGGCCTATGTCAAATCTCTACTTAGTTTTTAAAGTTTGTTACTTGCTTGCTTTCAACCTATCTTCACCCAAGGTTGATGTGATAATAAAAAGGCATGGTGGTATGAGGGAAGATTCTATGAGTCTTGAATTTCTTAAAGAAAAAATGGGTTCTAGACATAATAAAGAATGTGTTAAATAACATAATTCATAGCCAGTTACTGGTATACAGTAAGAGGTAGCCCAAATCTGAAGCTCAGGAAAAAAATGCAGGTAGGATCCTTCCCCACACACATAAACATGTGTTAAGATGATGATGATGATAACTGACAACTATATTTCTATAATTGTATCTCAAAAATTTGCCTGCAAAGATACACCAACTTTCCTACCTATGGAAGTAGAAAGGGAATAAGCTGTGATGTTAAAAGTGAATGAAGTACAGATAGTTATTATTTTGCTTCTAGACACAGCAGAAACAAAACTGGGATGAAATCTAGACCAAGTTTGGCTGGTCAAGACAGAAGACATCACCAGTATGGAAGTAGCCATAGATAGACTATATAGGTCAATCAATAAAGAATCATGACAAAATAATGCATATTTGACCTCTGCCCCAATCTGGGAGTAACCTTCACATTTCAATCTAAAATATGCCCTTGGCCTAGAGATTAGAGACCCATGAGAGGATATTTTAAGTTTAAGGAGAATGTTTTATCACTTGAATTTGTCATCTGCTTATGTTGGTGGCAAGGAGCTCTTGATATTCTGTCACATTATTGGCACCCAAATGAAGACTGGGTGCCAATGCTTTGAGGTCCAGGGTGATAGGAGAGGAATGAAAACTGTGAAGAGGATACAGCCCAATGAATTGCCTCTACGCCTGTGTCTCTGGCATAAAACAAGATTAGTGATGGAACAGTGTCATATTAATCTGAGCTCCCAGCGGCAAATCCAATCTCAGCTATCACCTCTTTGACCTTCAGCCTATGTTGCTACCATCCACCAGCTTGGGTAGCAGCTGTTTGTGTCAGGATTTTTCACAGCTCTGATATGCATCAAGCTTTGTGGAGCAGATGATGAGACTAAGGTTTTTAATGTGATGCTAGGATAATCTTTCTTTCTTTCCTTCCTCCCCAACCCAGCCTTCTTTCCTGTCTGTTCCTCAAAGTTAGCCAAGAGCAAGTGGATGGATAAGAGACACTGAGCTCAGTAAAATAGGAATTTAATAGTTCTGATCCAGGTGCCACAACTATTTAACATGCTTTCATCTGTCACTGAAATCAATGGAATACATTAGCAGAAGGCGAAATATTGACCATTTTTTTTATCACTCATGTACAACATGAGGAAGAGAGCAGAACAGAACATATTTAACCCTAAATCTATAGTTCTCTTTGTTTGCCTTTCAAAAATTAATTTTTAAAGTAGGCAGCCTTTCATATCCATGTTAATATGAAACTGTATACGTATATATTCCACAAGGGTGAAAAACTCATATGGCTGTCACAGATTACATTGCATTTTTAATGCAAACACTTGTTTTGTAGTCCCACATGTATGTTACGCAGTACACTACATTATCTGTTCTTATAAAGACTCCTTTATTCCAAATATTACCAGACCACAATAATAAACTTCCCAACATGTGTCTTGTTAAGAATTTCCAGATACTTTTGTAGAACTATTAGAAAAGGTTTCCACATCGGGCCTTAAGAAAGGGGTATTCCTAGGGTCTATGGTTAGGTTATTGCCCTGTGAATATATCATTTCTATCTCAATGGCCTTGAAAAGAAATGCACATTTTTAAACTCTGCAAAACTGCCTCCCTCTGTTGCATTTTAATTGATAGACTAGACATATTCCAGTTCTGTAGATTTTCACCTAACCATCATTTCCACTGTTCACAGAATGCTTCTTCTCCATTTGCTTCTTGGAACTTCATAAACGAGACAGCTACAATGGGACCTCCATTAGTAGAGCATCATAAAGCATCTCCTTACAGAGCTTTCAAACTCCTTACAATAAACATATTGTTGATTCATCAGACTTCCATCTAACTACTATTATCTTAATCTGTATTAACACATACATCAGGTTATCCATGGGCTGTTTGAAGCCCCTAAAATAGGTATTCTTTCTTGCAAGTTTTCCTGTACTTAAACTTCCCCTTTCCTCTCACATACACATACTGTATACTCTATAACTCCTTAACTCTGCTGGGAGACAAATGATCTAGAAAAGTCTTCTGTTTGTTCCATGGTATTTCTTCTAGCAACGACCAAGCTGAGATGCTTGATTTGTGGGGAGGACAGTCAGTCAAAGTATGAAAATGTGGTCCTCTGGCCAATTGTTTTAACAGCCCAACTATGTGAAGTCTGGTGTGGATTCTACCCCTTCTTTCCTCAGCTCTCGCTCAGTTGAGGGACATGGATCACATCACGTGGTAGTGGTTGTTTCATTCTCCACACTCACCCGCTGTTTTCCCTGGCTTTCTTCTTCCTCCTCTTCCTCATGACAGGTTGTAAGTGCCACCTCATTCTCATAGCAGAAGGAAGAACGAGCAGCAGTGGTTCCAACGGGGGAGACCCTGTATTTATGTTGGCTGAGTTCCTTGGCGCTGCATGCCGGCGTTCCAGGCACCTCATATGTACGATGGAAGTGCTGGTAATCAACCTCATAATGCCCACGCCGTTCAAAGAGTACAGGTTCAAAGCGATGTCCCCAGCGCAGTTCACTTGGCAGATAGGAACTACGGCATTGAGTGGTCATGGCGGTAGCTTCTACCATACCTTCCAAAATGACCACCAGTTCAAAGTCACCGTTGGCCAGCTCCATAGGACCATACTCATACAGAGGGCTTTCTGCATCAATCTCATGCACAATGGTCACAGGGGAGACCAGAAAAATGCGGTCAGTGCCACTATCAAAGCCCACATTGACATCACTGTGATCCAGGGGAATGTACTCGCCTTCAGGGGTCACACGAGGCTGTGTGAAAAGGAGACAAAGGAAGGTGGAGAGTTTATATATATTAGACTTTTTATATAAGACAAGGTGTAAAGTCAACAGATATTTCTGATGATTGGAAAAAATGTGACTGAAGTTGTTGGCTCTCTCATTATATATAGCCTAGATCACACCATGGTTTCAGTGCATGATTGTCACATGGTATATAGTAGAGCTAAAACAGCCCATTTGTATTTGTAAACATGCTCGCTATATGCTAGTGGTGGCAAACCTTTTACTTACCAAGTGCCGAAAAGTATGTGCTTTGCACATGCCATCAGCGCTTGAGTGTGGCTCCTGCACGTGCACTGCACATACAACTGCACCATCTGCGCATGCAGGTTTTGCACGCACAATGCACGCGTGCTGCATGCAGGCACTCACGCACACATGAGCAATTGCATGTGTATGCGCAGGAGAGCTCCAAAGACTAGCTGGATTTCCTGCTCAATCGCATGCATGCACAGTGGACGCCCAAAGATCAGCTGGGTCTCTGCAATTGTCCATGCATGCATGCACAATCGTATGTGCATGTTCAGCTGGAGGTAAGTTGGCTGACAGCTTGTGTGCCCAGTAAGATGGCTTTGCATGCCACCTGTGGCACCTGTGCCATAGGTTCGTCATCATTGCTCTATGCCATTCAGAAACCAATCTCATATTCATCACTCCTTCCAGATCCATCACAATTCAGTTTCTCACTTCTTAAACCCATATATCTATCCTTCCTTCCATCCATCCATCCATCTTAGTATTACTGTAGCTGCTGCTCTCAATCTTCCAGCCAAATTTATCTCCTCCAGATTTTATCTACCTTGCTCTCTCACCTTCTTCCCAATCCAGATTCTTTTCATCCTTTCCTATATATCTATCCAGGTACCACTTTAGAAGAATATATCTTAAAATTTCCCCAAATGCCTTCTTCTCAGTTACTGACAGGTTTCTCACCAATGTTCTCCTTACCTGCAACAGCTGCGCACGGACATGGGCCTCTACCAGATGGCTCTTCCGCAGGTTAGCCACACGCCACATAAGGCAGAGCTTTCCATCTCGCATGGCCACCACAGCAGTCTCGCTGAAAACAAGGGTCTCATTGCGTTTCTTTGGCTTGGCTATCTTGGCCATAATAGCACCAATGATGAAGGCATCAATGATGCATCCCAGAATGCACTGCAAGACCACAGCCAGGACAGCCGAGGGGCATTCCTCTGTCACACTACGGAAGCCATATCCAATGGACGTCTGGGTCTCCAAGGAGAAGAGGAAGGCAGCCATGAAACTGGTGACCTCGGAGAAGCAAGGCTTTGAGTTGGGGGGTTGCTCCGGTGCAAGATCTCCATGAAGTGCAGAAATGAGCCAGAAGGTGAAGCCAAAGAGAAGCCAGGAGAGCACAAAAGAAAGGCAGAAGATGAGGAACATCCAGCGCCAGCGGATATCCACACAGGTGGTGAAGATATCGGTAAGATACCGCTGACCCTTTTCACTCATGTTGACAAACTGCACGTTGCAGTGGCCATCCTTCTTCACAAAACGGCTGCGTGGCTGGATGGTGACGAGCTTGCCATTGTGGCAGTTCTTGGGGGATTCCACTGACTCATCGTCTTGGAGTTCTCCTGCCCCACCGCCCCCACTGAAGTGCCGGATGACTTTGGCCACCCCCATCTCTGAGCTATGGGGCGTTGCCCTGGCCAAGGTGAGGTCAACTAGAGGGAATTGATGGCCCAGCCTGGATGTTGTGGAAAACAAGCCAATCCTCGGAAGGTATTAACGAGAGAAACTACAGTGCAGGAGTTCCTTATAAGTTTTTGTCAACCTGGAATTGGAAAGAGGAGACAACGCATATGATCAACTTACGGTATATACGGTACTAATTGCGGGGGAGGGGGGATGAGTTCATTTACTTCAGTGCTTGGTTTTTCAAAGGAATGGTGGGAAGCTGAACGATAGGAATTTGTGCAACATTTTAGAATCACTCAACCTATTCCTTTAAAAGGTGTAATTTCTCAGCTTGCAAAACACTTCTTAAATCTTAGGAGGTACTTTGCTTTCCTACAAGACCTCAAACTGTAGACAGTTTTTTTTTTTTTTAAAGAGTGAGACCCTGTTTTCTTTTGGTGTCTCAAAGTTTGCAGAATTTTATTTTAGCTTATTATGATTCCAACCCTAATTTCTAAAAACAGAGAGACTACAGAAGTCAAACCTATCTAGAAGCCTACATTACTACAAGCCTCAGGGTAAGAATGGAATTATTAAGTATAAAGGGTAGAACACAAAGTGCAATCAGCCATGTACTGGGCCAAGGGTGGGCAATTGGCTCTTTTATGACTTGTGGACTTCCAATCCCAGAATCCCTGGGCAAGGCAACCTAAATAAAATGGAGGAAATATTTTGAGGTGTAGTAAGCGTAAGGGTTAAGCCAGGGGTGGGTAACTATGGCTCTTTTATGACCTGTGGACTTCAAATCCCAGAATCCCT